>WYDE02013563.1:0-13027 GCA_009867175.2 Adela reaumurella | reverse complement strand
GCTGCCACTGCAATACCAACTTCGCCACCCGGACCGTGACGTTCTCTCTTCAATTTGTTGCCGTATTCATCTGGATCATCTTAACGCTCACTCAGCGTTCGAAGTAGTCTACATCGATTGATTATCAACTGTATGTTAAGATTCAGTAAGCGACTTGCATGCTAAGCAAGGAAAATCAAATAAAAAATTTTTTTCACAGTCATAAAATGTTTGTGCGGGATAAGTCTTTTATAAACAATACCTAGTGGCAGGTTGCTATCCCATCGCCTACTCTCGTTTCCGAAGTATTATTGACCTATTTATCGATAGGATTTTACTATCTGCGCGGGAAGCTTATTAACCTTGGACAGTCTATGTTTTTCTTTCAATACCTAGGGGGAGACAGTATTACATACGTCTACCATGGGAGACAGTATTACATATTACATTGCATAATTATATAGGATTCGCTTTATGTTAGTTTCTTTCAGATACACACGCGGCCTGTAGATGTTTTCTTCTTTGCATACTTTGAACTTTCATAATCGAATTTAAGAAAACCATCCGAATATATTCTAAACCTAGGATCGGCGCATGCCGCCGCCTGCGAAGCTGAAAAAATTAAAAGTGCTTTTCTTGATGAATGGAATGTATCTGTCTACCATGTAAAATGGCTGCTGACACTCCTGTAAAGGAAAACATCGTGAGGAAACCCACTTACAAGCCGGTTCGTCACCGTGGACGTGTAAGATTAAATCCTCTCATGTCATGTAAATGAGAGAAGCTTGTATTCAGCAGCGGTGGGCCGAATAAATTGGTTGCAAAGGAAGGAAGGAAGGAATTTTTGTAAATTATTTAGGAGTTTCCCAGTTACGAGAAAACTTTTTAAACTATACTTTATCGCGTTAGATACACGGGGGTGTGTACAGTGTAACATCAGAATACATAGATTGCTACACTGCCGCATCTACGTATTGTGGTAACATAAACATTATCAGAGTAGTTTGTAAGATATTTATATTTATTACAAATCAATGACCGTTTCAGCTCGAAATATCATAATTTGTATTTCATTGGTTTCTGTCGGAAATTCGTGAATATAACGTGAATAACACAATGCAATATATAGGTAATACGTTGTTTCAATCAATTTTTAAAGTACAATTCTGAGAAAACAGCGGTGTAGCGCGCCGCCCGCCCGCCCTCCGCCTGGCCGAGTCGTTGATGTCTCTTGCTCGATAAAAATGTTTTATTGTTTATATTACATTCATTTTGGTATCTATGCCCACTAAATCAGTTATGTACATACAAGGTTTAAGGAACTACATATCATTTTTTAAATTATGTTTAAAAAAAATTATCAACGGCTCCTTAAAGCCACGCCTGCATCTGCATAAATCGCATTTTCGTACATTACATTTTCACACATTTGAACTGAGACTTTAAAATCCGCAAAAATTGTGCGCATACCAGGTAGAGAACTCACATCCTCTCGAGTAAGAGGCGTGCGCTCACAAAAAAGTCTACTTTCACATTTTAAAAGACAAAGACCCTTTTAAATTTACCTGTAGATCAGAGTTTCTGATCTGACCAGAATTTGTCATAACTTCTGTTAAACTGAGAAACTGTCCTCTTCCTTAAACAAAAACAAATTGTATCCTTTCAAAACTAGGGTCGTGAGAGATTTAACCCTTCTTTTTGTGAGTTCAGCAAGCGCCACATAAGTGCTAGGTAATATCAAATATCGTACGATAGGTATAGATAAGCAGATAGTACTCGTACGTGGTCTAGCCGGGCTGCGTTCCGTCATATTATCTGAAAAAAGATAAATATTTAGATTTTTAACTAGATACGACGACATTAGGGACGACCGACGCGAAAAGTTGTTCAAACTCCAAATTGAATTGCAGCGATTTTCATTGGTGATCACATTGTGATCGTTTCATGAAAAAAACTTGGCCTTTCACTTACATGATTTACGTTTGGGCGGCGATAAATTCACTTCCGTAATGACGTCCATAACTTACTGTCAATTTAACGTTCGTGTCACCTTTCCCGATCGATTTACTTATAGAATTGATTCAAACCCGATAAACTTTGGCGACCTAGAAATGGATATTTAGAAATATATTTTTTTTTCAATAATTTATTCGATGTACGCGGGAACGACCGTTCAGAAATTATCCAGTTCTTTAAGTTATCAATATCGAGCGGGAACGCAGCCGTAGCAAGCACTGCCGCAGTGTTGCTGCGTCCGCGCAGCGCCCGCCAGATAACATCTTCGCGTCTGTTGGACGCGTGCGTGATGTCGGCGGAGGCGGCGGCTACGGCGGCGGCGCCGGCGCACCGATGGGAAACGTTTTTTTAAGTAAACTCATTCATACATGAGAAGGATATTGAACCTGCGTCTCGAGAGATAAGGAAGGAAGTGCATGGCTATTTGTTTGTATTTTTGGAGATGATTCAGTACTGATATTACGTACGAGATATTATGAGCGGCTCTTCACAACGCGCAGTACCATAGAGTGCGCGTAAGATGGCAGCGTTTATATTTAGGTAGCTACGTAAAAAATGCTTTAATTTAATAATAAAATTTCTAAAAATAAAATTTAAAAAAACTAAGAAAAATAAAATAGAAATATAAAATAAAATAAATGTTTGCATCGTACGCGCTGCCCAACATATTATATTTTTATTACATATTTTTAATCATTACAAACAACTCAGAAGATAATTTAAATAAATCCTAACAGATAAAGCAGAAAATCTTTAATTCATTAGCAATGTACGTATGTGGTCTATGGTTTAAAAACTTTTCCTCAACCCCGCTTGCTCAATGGGCTGGCTTGCTTCTTGTGTGGGGCTTATTGTCTTTGGAGAGTCATACGACCAGTTGAATACGAGTAATTTGGCGTGAGAGGAGCTCCGAGCGCCGTCCGGTGACGTGCTCAGCGGTATCGCGTCGTCGTCTCCCGATCGCCATCTCACCTCCTTTGATATTCCGCCTCTGCGCCGGCGCTGACAGATTGCCGCAGCTAGGTACCACGAGTTGAGTTACGCTGCGCGCTGTCGTCTCTTCGTCCTCGGCATACTCCGCGAATCGTGTGTGCACAAACTGTAGAAACATAGCGATATTTTTAGTGGTTATTGTGCGCGTTTTCCATGGAACCCGGAGGATTGGAGGATGCAGCACGCACGGTGTTAACTTGCAACTTCTGTAGGCTATTCTATAAAATTTCAAAATGTCTTTCACGTAATTCCTCATGTCAGTAATTATACATTTCACAGTAAAAACAAAATTCACAGAATTCGCAAACATCGTAACAATAAGAGCATTGAGAATTACACAGATTTTGTCGGCTTCCGACGGGCATTTGTAACACGGAGCAAATAAAAATAATTAAAAAATATAGGTAGGTACTTGTATCGTGGTACACCCGGATAGGAAGAAGTTCTATTCACTTGTTTAGCACATCCCTTGTCACATGTCACTTGTATTCAACTTCCACCTCAGACTAAGCCTCAGCCCTCAGCCTTAGCCTCAACATCCGCCTCAACATCACTCTCACACCCATTCCCTCCTTTCAAGCCATCCCCGCCATCCCAGCCATCCGCGCCGTCCAGCCTTGCCGCCATCCCCGCATCCCGCCTTCCCACCATCTTCGCTTTCCCACCATACTCACCATCACCGTCACTATAGGTTCACGGTGTTAAGCTATCGGTTACCGGATTTTATCAGCTTCGTTGGTTCAGTGGTTGCAGTATTCTGTATTCGATTACCGAAGTTAAGCACTTCTGAGCGCGGTCAGGACTTGGATGGGTGACCGCTTGACCGTTTACGCTGATCTTGGTTCGGATTCCACGTTAAACTGTAGGTCCCTTCCCTCTCCTTACATGGTGGTAGGGTAAATCCGCCTGGGTTGGTACCACCGCACTGAATGAAGGTCGGTCGAAGCGGCTATATAAGCTATATAAGCGGAAACATAGTTCGTAAATTGAGGGAAGAGCCGACGTGGCGCCACCTACATAACTCACCAAGTTGTTTACGCTGACATCACTGGTACCAGAAGAACTGGTGCATTAGGAGATGTAGCCTTCCGTGTCAGATTCCATAAAAAAAAATTTAAAACGTGAAAGCGACCTATTTTCATCTGTACTGAACCGTAAATCTGTGGATTTCATGAAAAAAAAACATTTTGGAGTAAAAAAATTTCATTATTTTTTCATACATTTTTAGAGTATGGACATTTTTTTTAAATGGTTCCATAATTATTACCTACTAATATAGCCATACTTGGCAGTCATTGCTGTCAAAATCTACTCACCGTGAACATTCCATATTCTATATGTATATATGTATAAGATTCCAACGATAGCCGTTCACGACCGTTTACTATATACTCTTACTGCAGGCCCTCCTGAGGAATTGGAGCTGATAAGCTGAATTTCAAGTTTCTAGCTCTTTTCGTTCTAAAAAAAATGAATGTGGAAAAAATACAATACAATGCAATGTGGAAATAATTATCCAAAAAATCGATTTATATTTTAACCACGTCATTGTGACGAAAAGGACTGATAAAATCATATAAAGCGAAAACGAAACGAACTCAAACGTCTGCGCTTTCTATGGAAATATTGGCAGGTGACGTCATGAAACATTTTCGTCATGTTACCCATACAATATCTCGGTGATCATCGCTCCTCAGTGACAACAGGATATTCGCCTAGAACTCGTAATACACATTGCTCTAGAGATCGTGACGAAACTACACTTTCATGAGTCGGCCTAAACTGTACTGGACGAAATATAGGAAATGTACCTAGAGTATAATGAATGAATTAAAATTTCCTTTAAAGTAATTTAAAAAAAAAACATATCTACTTTTATTTTCGTCTATGGATGGATACTTAAACAACACGTCACATTTTATCAGATGAACCATGAGAACAAATACAGAAAACACGCCAGACCAGGATTCTAACCTAGCACCTTCAGCTTGAGCAACCAACGCGATAGCAACTTAGTCACCCGAGTCATTCAGTGTGCTCGCTCATATGATACCTAACCTACTTAAAGCAACTTGAATGCTTCTAGTAAACAACTCTCCTTCGAATGCTGATAGTAAGCAACTTGAAAGCTTAGTAGGAAAAATCAATCAAACAATAATAATTGCATTACCACATCATTAGTTCGTTCTCGTTACAATTAATCTCATGGAGAACATTTTTAAGTAGATATTAGTTTTAATTGGTCGGTGTGTAGATATATCGTATTAAGCACGTGTAGCGCGAGACCGCTATAAAGCTATTGGCAACAGTTACGGTGATAAAATTACGTTCGAAATATAAAGTGAAGGGATTGCAAAACGTCACAATGAGGTCGCCTCCTCAAGTTCACGACTAAGGCATTTAGTCGTACAGACCGTTAATCAATCGGGCTGAACAGTAGCCAGGACAACCGTGGGAGCTGTGCGCTGCGCTGCGCATGCGTACAGCGCAGCGCGACCAGCGCCAGCGAGCGACGCAGCAGCGCGCGCGCGGGGCGGCGGCGGACGAGGTTTGCGCGTGCGCCGCTCTGGTAGTACTATCACGTACTACGGGACTTAGATGTCACATACACTCCTATATACCGTATACCGATACAATATAAAGGCTACTTTTGAATTTAGAACCCAAAGAGCAAAGCGTTAACGCATACATTGAATATGAATATCGAAGACAAAATAAAGCTTTGTCTAAATACGTCGCGTTACGAAGACGAGCGGCCTTTGTTCTCCAGTTCGAAATGTGAACGGTAAAAATGGCCGCTACGTCCAATTGTACGAGTATGTTTCACGCAGTGTATGCGATGAGCAACACACGAATACCTTAACATGAGTCTGTTAGACCCGTCCCATATTACATACATACATAGCGCCACGCCTGTTTCCCAGTGCGGTAAGCAGAGACAACGGATCTCCACGTGCCACGATACTCACCTACCTCTGCCGCTTCTTGCACTCTCGTATAATATTCTTCATACATGTTCGTCGGTTACGGGTACTGCTCGCGTGTCCCTTTTGGAGAATGTGCTCGATCTGGGCTGTGACCGGGCTAACATCACATGAGCGAGTGAAGAGACAACGGTACGATTTTAACCAATCAGACTGGCCATGTCTATCCGCTTACGATTGGTTGAAACCTCTTCACTTACTCGAGTGATATTACGCCGGTAGTAGGGCTGTTCTAGGTACGTGCGTCTAGGGCGACCCTTACCGACTCTTCCACTGACATTCGCTACAAAAATATCTTTCGTTAGTCTTCTATTATCCATTCTTCCAACATGACCGACCCACCGAAGCATTCCTTTCTCAATCCTTGTCACTACATCTTCTTTCAGACCACAATTCTCTCGCACTTCACAATTTCTGAAATGTCTTTAATTGTGACTCCACACATACTCCTCATCACGCGCATTTCCACAGTATTTATTCTGCTTTCGTGGTTCGTCTGCCATACCCAACTTTCACTACCGTACATCAGTGTTGGGGCCAGCACTCCACCATGGACAGCCAAACGTGACCTATTGGACATACTTTGGCTGCTCTTAATGCAAGGCCCCATTTTTTTTTATCTCCGGCTTTCATAATGCTTTTTAATATTACACATGTGTACTCATACATAGATACTATCACGCCTCTAGCTAGAAAAGGCCAGAAACAATTTCCGCCATTTAACAAATTCCTGGCATTTACCTTGCTTCCTCCCCTGATAGACATCGCTTCATACATTGCCGACTACGTGTGCTGCGAACTTGCCCTTTCCTTAAAAGGTTACCTATTTGGTCCTGGTTTATACCAGGTGAACATATTTTGATTATCATATTTTCATTCACTGGCGAACAATATGAGCGCGAGCGACGGTTTAGCTGCGCTAGTCTCTGCCTGGCGCGCTGGTGTACTAGTTAAGGGCCTGTACGTACAGTTTCGTACTCGTCGCTACGGCGAAGGAAAACACCATGAGGAAGCCCTTCCCGCTCCTAACTAGGTGGCATGGTTTACCCGACCGGGTCGGTACCACCGCACTGAATGTATAAGATGGTTGAAACGACTATGTTAAATAGTGCGTGTTTTCTGTCTAGTTCCGTGTAGCCGGACTGAAATGGCAAGTACCTTGACATGGCACCATACTCCGTAAGGATTGAGATGAGGTAGGCTTGCATCACGCTTCACGATGTATGACATAAGAGGTGAGAGCCAACCATGATGGGATGACATGATAAACAAAATGTACCAACAAGGATAAAAAAAGGTACTTATGTAGATGGTTTGGACACGGTTCCGACACAGGGAAAGAGAATGGATGCTGAGAGAATGACGAAACAAACAGGTACTACATGAAGCTAACGTGGAAGGTATGAAAGGTATAAGGAACCTTAAATTAATACGTAACACAATCGTGACCCTAATTTACAAATATCTACAAAATGTTGGAATGGCAACTTTCTCAGTGCGACATGTACGGGTCGCGTGGTCCGCAACGGAACCCAATAAAGAAAGCGTTCTACGTAAGGCCGCATTCTGCGCATGTCGCCGGGCGCGAAATACGAAACAATGGCGAGAAATTTAAAATACAATGAATCCTGACTCAAATACAGGCTACGGGCTTGCAGGAATTCTTGTCACGACTCGCGCGGGGTGGTTTTTGCTATTTTTTCCGAAGAGAGGGTCCACATTGTACCACCTCCAATGCCGGAATACAAAGACCATGAAACCTAGTGGGCAGTGCCGGAATAGGACATGGCAACATTTTAGAAATTACCTTCATTACATATTGTCTGTGTTTTCCCTGAACGTTTTTGGATGCGAGGCGTTGCCCACATTCATAATGATTTGCAAAAAAATGTCTTTATGCATTGTTTATTGCATTCACTTAGATTGATCGTAAATTCCAAATATTATAAATACTAGGGACGTACGTATGTACCATGTATGTACTTATAGCGATTAATTTAAAAATAAAAAAATAATAAGATGTTGGTAAAACATAGTTTTTTGTGACTGAAGCTAAATTTAGATAAGATAATTATTTTTTTATTTCAGTTTCACTCAAACTTAGCCTAGTTTACAGTTGTTCTTACAGACTATGATAAAATAAAAATAAAAATGATAAGTAGATAGATATAGATAAACATAGACTAATATATTTTTCTTTTGTAGTCCTGTCTCCCACGCTAACCCTGTGTTTTGGGAGGCAGGGTATTTCACCTTTAAAATTTTAGAAAATTTTGTTGTAAAATCTTTTAATTTTTATTTTTTTTATGTGCGTACTAGTGTTTTTGTATGTTTATGAGATAGTATCGATGTGCGAGCTTGTGTGCAGTCTGTTAATATGTGTGTATTTACACTAACGAAATAATGTAAATACACAAATATTAATATGATTTAAGAGACGACATTTTATTTATAGATGGCTGATACCTAATAAATAATTAACTAGATTGGATTGCTCGAAACTTGAAGATTGATTATGTCTCATCTATTTTAGACATCGACGAGATATTGAGTTTTACTGTAAATATAATATTTTTATTAAAAATTACATTTTGAAAATTTAGGGCTCTTCTCGCGGCGACTTTATCTAATTGTTCCGACGTTTCGTACAGAGCTTCCTGTTCATGGTCCCGGAGACGTCTGCTAGATACGAGCTCAGCAAACGCAAGTACGTTTTCAAAATGTTGTAGAACTAACTACCACGGTAATTTGAAAAGTATTTTATTAAAAATTCCTGTATTTAAGTTAATTAGTCAGAATTCATTGAGGACGTAAGACTTGAATTATATAATAAGTTTCCACCTCCACCCATTGAAAATAAATACAAACCCAATACTTACTGTTCTGACTCGTATGTAGTGATTTAATGTACAAATATAGTATAGCTGCTACATCCCCATCTTGTTCCAGTTAGGTGGATAGGCAGGTAGGTAGGTAGGTAGGTAGGTATAGGTTCTCAAATGAGTGAGATGCCGTGTCCTGCAGTATGTACTACTACTGTATCTGCAACATCGCCCACTAATTGCTCTGGTCACAAGCATTTAGCATACATTACAATAGGAATCAGCCTTGCGGTCACCGTCTTAGACCCATAACCACCAATTAACAATGCAAATGCAGCTGTAAACCGTACTCCGTTCGGTGGCTTTCAGTTTGATCGAGTTAAAGGCAGTTAGGGCTTGTCGACGCGGGCGGTGTTGCGCAGTGAGAGATAGGCAAATTGTATAATTACAATGGGTTATTCGCGACGCTTCCAATAAGAATGATATGGTAATGGATGGGTGTGCAAAGTGTCGAGAGCACGGCTCCAATGTCCACAGTACGGGGGTAACGCCAAGAATGAGGTGGACTGCTGCGGTTGCTTACTTTGCATTGCATGCCTTAGGTACATGCATACTCTAAAGTGAACCAGAAATAATATAATTTGTCATTTACTTTTTTAGAAGCCTGAGGGGATTTAGGGAACAACTCGTCACCCCGAAAAAAATTTCTAATTGGTTATGCGTCAAAAATATATTAAATTAGTAATAATTTGTAAATTTGTGTTAGTAAAATGATTTGAATTTGCAGAAACTTTATACCTATTTAAAGTCAGATGACGTCATTTCGAAAACAAATGACGAATGGCTTTGTACACGTCTCTAAATTGCCAGTGTTTGTTAAAGAATAACTTGTCGCCCCACTGCTGGGTACAAGCCTCTCTCATCATGATATGAGAGGATTTAGTCATACACTTCCACGGTGACCAACCGGCTTTGAAGTGGGTTTCCTCACGATGTTTTCCTTTACCGAACGTGCTAATGTTCTTTTAATTCCGGAAATAAACTAACTTCAGGAAAACTTTTTACTATGCACTGGTGCAATGGGCCTTTATTTAAATAAAAGTTTTCTGCTTCGCAGAAGTTACCTGAAGTTGTTATAAATTCTCGTTCGTTCTGCCTTCTTCTAAAAAATTACATTATTCCTTGTACAACTTTAAGTGCCACATATATTTCTATAAGATTCAACATATAAATAGATGTTTCCATAACATGTGAATACTGTAATTTGCAAATAAAAACTATGAATTCGACGACGACGACGACGATGAGCTTTAGTGTGATTTGGTATTTTTATTTAATAAATTCGTCGCATAATTATTTTCATTCATGTAAAAGTTTTAATATCTTTAGTTAGTTAGGTATTTAAAAACCTCTTAGGAGGCGATCAGCATAGACAAATAACTACTTCGCTTCTTCGCACGGGTTTCATTAGTGCTTTGTATGTCCCTTTACAAAAATATATAAACGCGTCAACTATATAAACCTACCCAGTTATTAATTTTGCGCATGTATTCTTATACCTTGTATTAACATAAAGTACCAAATACAAACAGCAATAGTTCGTCATGCCAGTAGCTAGTTAGAAGCGGTCTCAGAACAAACAGGCTCTGTCAACAGATAGAACGTCTTTCCCAGATTGAATCAGGAGACAAACACCAGCCTCGATCACGGAAGCCTAGTTAGCCTTCTAAACAGTAGGCCAGTACAGAGGCGTAATCTACACTGAGGGAGTAGTGGTTCAATGTCGCCCCCTCTTTACCTCACCCACCACAGTGGTCATTTCACGCGCTCTGGCTGACACCTAGTCTGATCTTTTTTTTTACATGCTAAGATTGAAGAGGGTCCGCACTTTATTATTCCAATAACAAAGGTTCATTGTGATGTATTCCTTCCTATTTTTAAAGTCCAATAAAACTTTATTTCCCAATTTATTTGAGTTTTGCCTAGCCTTAAAAGTGCAGATATAGGAAGGAAGCTTCAGTAAAGTACATTTAACATCAGCTTAATATAAAAGTGACACAATTTTATTAATAATTAATGATAAAAATTATTAATAATAATTAGTGATAAAAATTAGTGCATCTATTTGTATAATGTATATAATGTATGTATAATGGTGTCACGGTTTGAATAAACTACTTTCTGATGTCCTTGCTCCCGTCCCCACTCTGAAAACTAAGATACGCCCATGGGCCAGTTAGTTAGCAGTTAGCTCTGTTTGCTAGTCACGAGGCATAGGCATGTGTGCGAGGATTAAACACGAATTAATCAGCTATTATAATTACGATTACTTATGTGAGAACCTGATATCAACCTACTTTAAAAGCATTGACCCATTGAAATGCCCTGAAAATATTTATTTATACTAAGGGAAGATACATTTTTGAAAATTAATTTTTCACTTTATGAAATGAAATCTCTTATTTTCTTTCTAGATAAATGTTGTAAGTTATACATATGCCATATACATATTTAGAACTTGTAAATTATATTACATTTAATTCCTTTGTTATTATTATTTATTTATTTTATGTAGGTACGTATATATTATATGTTTTATAAATAATGAATAGTATATGTATTTATTATATATATATCTATAATAAGTTTATTTACATATTAGGTATGCATTTTATAGTTTAAATTAAGTTTATATTTTATGTACTAAGTACTAATATAATTCTCATATGTTATTTTGTACTTGACATGCTATATGCATTCTTTCATTCTTATCATGCACTACCCTTACTACATATCAATTCTTACAATCCTAATCACCCAAAGGTTGGCTGTAAGAAATTGCTGTATAAATAGTAATAAGTCCGCCTTTATACGCTATTCTTTACTCTTTTATTGTTTTCTGTATTTCGTTATTTTCTGTGTACAATAAAGAATTTATCTATCTATCTATCTTTCTTTAGGGTTGGCGCCGGTGTTTTCGGATCGGAGGGATCCAATCTGGCTTTGAATGGCGGTGAGTTGGTGACGTTATTAAGTAAATACGTAAAATATTAGACAGGCTTTTGTATAAAACTATCATACGCATACCAACGGTGCGTAAGTATTCAAATAAATGTAGGAAAATATTTACAATAAGTACTGTGAAGTGAAAATTATTTAGGGAAATCCGTGATAGGAGTCATTGTTATGAGACAGTCCTCTAAGTAGAATGAATGGGCGTGGGATTAGTCATTGCCACATCAGCACCCGCACGCCAAATCATCAATCAAGCATCAATCAAAGTCAACCCTTGCCCTAAACTCGCGCTTCAAAATTGTTGGCGCGAACGTCGGCGATTATCTTGCTAATCTCGTGCGAGAACTAGTTGTTAGAGACTAATTAGCGCGTAACCGCGCGCGCGGCGCGGCGGCGCGCACAGCTTACATATCTAGATAGTTGCGTATTCGCGCGTAATTACAACCGGAAATGTGGTGGCAGACAGCGGATGTGTGGCGAGTGGTGAGGGGGGAACACGTAAATGTTGCGATAGATTACGGTAGGTACACACGCCTAGTTCATATCTGTGAATTATTTTTCCGCCAATTTCCAAGCGCAGCGGTAGAGAGGCCCCACGCGCTGCGCTTCCCTTCCGCCGGTCGTGTTATGCAGATGCGACGAACAAGACAATACAAAAACACACTTATCTATTTCACCTCGCGCTCTCCGGTCACGTGATCGGGTCCAAAGTCTATGATGCACTAAAATGAGATTTGTCGACTGTACGTAGGGTGACTTCGCCTACTTGCCGACCACACCCCTTTCTCGACCATATTTTAGTTTTGCTCAAAAAACAAGAGAAACGTTAACCTACCCGGAAATGTGAAAAGTTATAAGAAATCTCCCTCTATCCTTCTCCGTTAATGACGCACTATCACATGCCATGCCTAGGAAGATTACTGAACAGTGTTTCCTCAAATATGGCCCCTCGGCCGTATGCTGTGCGGTTCAGTTAATATTAGAAAGTATTTAGTAATAGAAGACAGCTTCAAAGGCATGTAACTCTGAAAGTTAGTGGCAAATGTAAGGTGTGTTGGTGTTTGAGCGCGAAAAACAGATTTATATTCACATTTTATGCTTGAAAAGGTAATAAAAACTGCTGTTAACCTATAAAATTGAATGGTCGGGAAAAGGATAAACAGAAAATTAAGAATCCTATTGTCGTCCGTGGTGGTCGACAAAGGGTTAGATGCAGCG
>WYDE02013452.1:0-13028 GCA_009867175.2 Adela reaumurella | reverse complement strand
AAAGTCATATCAAACACTTATATCTTTTATTATAGAGAGACACATACACGCTGGTTTGGCTCACACGCCCAGAGAGGGAGAGGGTGAGGTGAGGGGGGAGTGTGACGTATTTCCCAGTGCCCATAGACATATAGACCCAATGCCACACTCTCCCCCACCACACAAGTAATGAAATTAATATTATACATATTATGTCATAATATACATTTTCAAGTAGGCACCTAAAGTAGGTAATTCGATAACCCAATAAAGAAAACCAAAAAAAATTTTTTTTTCATGTGAAGATTATGTTTACCAAGAATACACAGTTAAATATTTTGTGAACATTTTAACATTTGGTTAGCATGTCTTTTCCAATTATTACCATCTACTTGCACTATATAAATCAAGCCTGGGGTTGACTCCGATATAACTACTCCCAGCGTCCATTTTTTTTTACCGATTCTATAGTCCCGAACCATGACCTTTTCCCCCACTGTGAAGCTTACATTACGTTCACCTTTGTGGTATTTTACTTGTTTTTCTTGTTCTACATTTATTTTTTCAGATATTGGTATTGGTCGAAGCAGTGAAAACCGGCACCTTAAATCTCTACCTAACATTAGTTTGGCAGGGCTTACACCTGTTGTTTTATGTGGACTGTTTCTATAATCTAATAAAAACAGATTTACAGCATAGTGTATTGTTTTTTTGCTTTCTACAATTTTTGTTACATGACTTTTGAATGTCTCCACAAAGCGCTCAGCCGCACCATTTGTGGCTGGGAAGTATGGAGGGGTAAATGATTGACGGACTGCAGTCTTTTCACAAAATTCCCTGAACTCCACGCTCTTAAAAGTGGTTGCGTTATCAGTTACCAAGTGGAGGGGATAGCCGTACCGGATATATAAGCTTTTAAAAATTTCAATGGTTTTATGAGATGTCATATTACTCATTTCGAATGCTTCCGGCCACTTGGAAAATGCATCGACTATGACTAGGAACATTTTGCCGAACATTGGTCCCAAGAAATCGGCATGTAGTCTATGCCACACTGATGCTGGTGGAGGCCACGTGTGTAGTGGTACCGAGCTTGGATTTTTACGGTTCTGTAGGCAAGTTAAGCAGCTTAAACTGACTTCTTCTATTTCTGCATCCATGTTTTGGAACCAAAAATAAGACCGGGCTATTTCCTTCATACGCGTAATGCCTAAGTGACTCGCATGTAATTCCTGTAAAACCAATTTCTTTAGTGTATCCGGTACGATTACCCTATACCCCCACATAAGGCAGCCTCTGTCACATGTAATTTCGCTTTTTCTTTGGAAATAGGGTACAAACTCTTTACCGTAGTTATTTTGTATCGGCCAGCCATCCATACTAAAGCGTAACACTGTGCTTAGGATTTTGTCCTTTTTTGTTTCGTTTTGTATTGTTTTCCAGTTTAGTGTGGATAGCTCCGACGTAGACGTATAGATATTAATATAACTTATTTCACCGCTTTCACAAATTGGATGGCAATCGGATATTGGTGTGTCGTCAACTAGTGGGTTGCGTGATAGAATATCCGCAGGGTTCTTATGGGTACTAATATGCTTTATATTATAGTTGAAAGCTGACAGAAAAATGCTCCAGTGTTGTAGTCTTTTTGCTGCCAATTTTGGAATGCTTTTTTTTGGACCGAAAATTCGTACTAAAGCTTCATTATCGGTTTCTAGTTCAAAATGTCTTCCGAAAAGATACTCGTAAAACTTGTTTATACCATAAATTATTGCTAAACCTTCTCGGTCGATTGCTGGATATTTTGTTTGTGTTTCGCTCAGCTTTTTACTTGCGAATGCAATTGGACGAATTACACCCGACTTGTCCCTGTTAGACAACACAGCCGCTACACCAACATCCGATGCGTCACATGTTAGTACTATAGGTAAGTTCACATCATAATTTGCTAATGTATCTGTTTTACAAAGTGCTTCCTTTATATTCACAAAAGCCAGTTCACACTCGTTAGTCCATTTAAATTTATCTAGCTTTAAACAATTGTAAAGTGGAAGTAATGTTTTTGCCATATTTTGTAAGAATCGGCTAAAATAATTAATTTTGCCTAAGAAAGAACGCAACATTTTCATGTTTTCTGGCCTTGGGATTGACAATACGGGTTCAATCTTACTTTTGATAATTTGCACACCATTTTTGCATACCCGAAATCCGAAGACGTCCAGATGGTTTTGAAAGTACTTACATTTCTCAGATTTTATTTTCAAGCCGGTCTCCTCTAGGCGTTGTAAAACTGCCCTGAGACGCTCATGCACCTGTTCAAAAGAATTACCGATTATGTAGATATTGTCAATGTACACTAAGACTCCCTGTATATCCGACAGCTTTTGGAACATAAGCCGTTGGAATGATCCGACACCAGTACTAACCCCATATGGCAAGAACAGATATTTAAAAATTCCTTTTTCTGTTACAATTGTAGTTAGGTTTTGGGATTCCTCATCCAGTGGCACTTGAAGGTAAGCTTCCTTCAAATCCAGTTCGCAGTACCAGTCGCCCTCTTGTAATTTTACTAGCATTTGGTCTACAGTAGGTAAGGGGAAGTGATCCACAGCTAAATGTGGATTCAGAGTTACTTTGAAGTCCCCACAGAGTCTTACCGAACCATCCTTTTTTAATATCGGGACCACTGGTGTGCCCCAGTCGCTATATTCGACTGGGGCGATTCTCTTATTTGCTAGCAGCCGTTCCAATTCATTGTTGACTTTATTTTTAAGAGCGAATGGTACCGTTCGAGCTGGTAAGAACTTGGGCACCGCACCCTGTTTCAGTTTAAGGGAGATATGCCCTCCTTTAAAATCACCCCATCCTGGACTGAGTAAGTTAGTGAACTCTTTTTTTAGGTTATCAATACATTTTTCTACAGATTCTTTCGAAGTATGGTTTACCTTCTGTTCTACTTTCAAAGGCCATAAACCCAGCGCCTGCAGCCAATCTCTGCCGATAATAGAAGGTAAGCCATCCTTCACTATGTACAACTTCAGGTCATTAGCTGTCACTAACCCATATTTAGCTTCAACTTCGTCCATGAAGCCTAAGGGGGCTGATGTAGATTGGTCATAATTTTTAAATATTACTTTGCTTGTTTTAACCACACTTGTAGGAAACAGTTTATATTTTTGACATAAATTTAATGTAGTTACATCTGCCCCTGAATCCACTTCAAATGTTACTATTTGATTTAACACGTTGACCTGTAACTGCATTGGCTCGACTTTGCCGTAGAACTTACTTGAGATGGCATACAACGAGTATGGGTCCGGTTCCGGTTCTTCCTGAATGGCGCTGCTCTCAGGCTCACTAGTTGCTTCAATAACCGTAACATTTTTAGCAGTCTTCACGCTCACACTTTCACTTTTGCCACGGCAAACTTTAAAAATGTGACCTCTTCCGCCACATTCACTACAGAATTTGTCCCGGAGCGAACAGTCTCGCTTGAAATGCCCCTTGCGACCGCAGCAGAAACACGTAGCAACGCTCGACAGCTGCGGCGCACGTCCTCCTCGGTAGTTGCTGCCTGAGCTGAAACCTCCGCCGCCGGATCCACCAGTTGCCGTACGCCGTACGGTTCCCTTTATTTGACTTGATAGCTGGAATAATTTCGATTCATCGTCCTTGTCCGTTCTTTTTGCGCTTGTATAAGCTATTTCCACAGCTTTACCGACTTTTATCACTTCTTCTAATTTTTTATCGCCACATTTTAATAGTTCATACTTTAAGAACTCGTTTTTGACGCCGTCTAGGAGTTGTTCCTTTATTTGTTCATCTGTATTTTCAAAATCACATTTCTTGGCTATCTGTCGTAGCGAAAGGATGTAATCTGCTAAAGATTCCCCTTGTAGTTGGTTCCTTCTTCTAAATTCTGCTCTAGTGAGGGTTTTATTAACAGGTGGATCAAAGTGGCTGCTTAATTTTGAACATATATCCTGATATGTTAGTTCTATTGGCTTTTTTGGAGAACAGAGCCCACTTAGAATGTTGAAAACTTCTGGCTTTAATTTAGTGATGAGTAGGGGTACCTTTTTATCTGTTTTGGTGGCACATCCCGAGGGGTCGTGGGACAGTGCATCACCGACGCTGCATCCTTCTGGAAGTCAGCATTCTACGTCATGATCACGTCCCTTCTCTTCCTACTTCCCCTCGTCGTCTTAATAGTGCTGTACACTATCATCGCCAAGAACCTCATCTCGGCAGCTTCCAAAGTCGTCATGAACAAGCACTACGACCCCTTCAACGTGAGGGCGAGGAAGCAAGTCATCCTCATGCTCGGAACTGTGGTCTTGAGCTTCTTCGTTTGCCTCGCTCCCTATAGGATCCTCATAATCTGGATACTGCTGTCGCCGAGCGAAGCCGCGGAACAAATGAGCCTGGAAAGTTATTTAAACATATTATATTTCTGCAGAGTTATGATATATTTAAACTCCGCCATTAATCCTATACTGTACAACCTCATGTCGTCGAAATTTCGAAGCGGATTCTGTAGAATATGCAGAGTTAAGATTAAAACTAAAATAGCGCAAGATGTATCGCGCAGAAGAAAGGCTACGTTCAACACCGGATCGACCAGTAGCAGCACGCTGTCGAGAACTACAAATAGTTTGAAACAAATATTTAGCAAAAGGAGCAGTCTGGACAGAAGCGTAAGAAACGATACAGAATTGGAAATCGTCGAGCTGGATGCTAGAAAACATCATAATAAAATCGGTCATGAATCGACGCTTTTGAACGATGAGGTCGACGATCCGGAAGGAAAGAAAGTAGGTCTTATGAAAACTGCAAACTCGAACGGATGGATCTACAAATTGCTCCCATCGAAACATAAACAAAACTCGAGTAATGTCAACAGTCGAGATGGATGCGATGTGAACACTTTTGATCTGGCAAATAAACTTGGACTAGTCGATTCGGTAAATAAAGTTGATCCAGATAGAAAACGCGAATACAGACATAGCAAGTCTTTGGAGATACAAGGATCTCTCAGGAGGAGTGTTCTGCTCAACAGTGCCAAAGCGAAAAGTGTAGATTGCGAGACCAAAGTGGAGACTATTACTATTGATAAACTCAATGTTAAGTTTTGTAGGGATAGAGGTGAAAAATGTTACCCTGAAAGTTACGTTTAGTAGATTTTAATGTTTCTCGAGAAATTACAAAAAAAAATATAAATGTTTTAAGCGTTATAGTATTACCAATGAGTACTACCACTGCCAGTTACCACTGTCAGTGACGAAGATGCCTAAATTACTTTTCACTAAATAGTCAATAGTTATTGTGATTTCTCTTTGACTAAAATATTCAGATATTTTACTTAATTTTTCGAATGCAAACATGAGCCAATTTTTCAACATTCTAATTCAGATTAAGAGTTTACGATGATAAAATTTGTTTTTTTCGGAATTGTTTGTAGTACGATATCATTTTGCGTAACATTTAAAATTTTTCGAAGAAACGAGAGTTTTAATGTGGAAGACAAAATAGTATTACTAGAATTAAATATGTACATTTAAGTTATAAATATATACCAAATACTCGTCATATTTAAAGTGATAATGAGACCAAATATTATCTACGCCTTAAATAAAGTATATTTCCACATGAAATTCTAATGTTAGCTTCATTAATCCGATAATTCCCTTCTCGCACACATCCTATATGGGGAATGAGGGGCGTTCATTCCTATATCGCCGGCGGAATCCCACTTATCACAATGAAACATTTTATACCTAGAAATAAAACAATTAAATATAGGTATTACAAATTAAGCACACACACGTAGTCACGGGCAAACGATGGATTCATGTTGCCGAGTGCCGAGAAGATTGGAAAAAATTGGAGAAGCGTATGTCCAGCAGTGAATAGCTGAACGCTGATGGTGATGATAAAGTTTTATAAATAAAACCAACCTATCACTGAAAAAGACTTGTTAAAAACAAATAAGTAGTTGGTTAAATGCGAGCCTACCAAACACCATTGTCAAAGTGACCAAGTATATGTTGTAATAACAAAGGAGTTGGTTGAACAAACAATAATGATTGATAAAAACAACCATATATAGACTTGGTCAATTTAACAAAGCTGTTTGGTATGCTAGCATTTAACCAACAACTTAGTCAGAAACGTCGACAGAAGTAAGCCGCTCTCTTATACCGCGTCAACCGAAATATTAACATACTTAATGTGTAACAGCGGTAAAAGCATAAACAATCATATAACAACTTATTTGTTTTAAAAAAGTATTGTTTTCCGTGTAATTCCGTGTAACATAAACGAAGTAATGAGGAATAAAGTATTAAGTTGTGGCACGCTCTCTAAGCTCAATCACGCGCAGTCTTAGACTCCGTCGATGCTGCAAGAACGACTGGAGCCAAACGCCAACCGACTACAAAATAAAAATAAAACTACATATATTATATGGGATGGGTCTAAAACTAGCAATTTACTCTTTACTAAATGAACTTCCCACACACGAACTCCGTTACGTCGTTAAAATTCAGACTTGGAACAACACCGCTGTCACCGGCATGGCACGGCAGCGAGAGTCATAGATAACATCCAACCGACGACCGCGGCCGGCCGCAAGAGATCGCGCCACCACCCGTTTTACGTCGCGTTTTATTTGCATGTGGAAATCTGCCGGAGACAGCCACCAGCCAGTCCAGCCACCTCCTATTTGTAGGTATACCTACCTACGTATGTATACAACAAAGTTAGGAAGGCAATATACAGTTTTTGACCCGACCCAGTATAGGTATTCTTAGTCATATCACATCATAACGCCTACTTCTCGTTCGCTAGTTTGTTGCATTCGTTTATTTATCCGTCTGTACTCTTCGTTTCCGCATTCGATCACAACCAGGGATGTTGCGGATATTAGCATCCGCATCCGTAAATGCGGAGCATCCGCATTGATTTTGACATCCGCATCTGCATTTGCATCCGCATTAAATCGATGCGGAACTCATGCGGATGCGGATGTAGTGCAGGTTGAGACTTAAATGAAATTGGGCTGAGTCCGCGAGTGGCGCGCGCTGCAATTGACCAATAGGAAGTGACCCTATTAAACACAAATTCTTCAAACCAGTGACTGAGGAAAAAATTAAAGAAGATATTCTAAAAATGAGAAACATTAACGACGACGACACAGGTTCTCGAATAGCATCTCCAAATTTCGACAAACCAAAAAGAATGAGAATAAGAGACTCCATGAGAAATGATACAGCACAACCAGGGACGTCCAGTGCAGCAATACTTAAAAAGCGATCTTGCTGTTATGCTAGATTCGTTAAGTGAAGATGAAAACCAAGAAACACATGAAGATGATGACCTCGATGCGGTCCTCAAAAAAGAATTACTCTCTTATCGTAATAAAAAAAGTCTGAATATATGTGAAAGCCCGATTTCAAAACTTTAGTCCTCTGTTAATGAATCAGTTTTAATTATATTCAAACTTATGGCATTCTTGATGCTGGGTTCGCGCCGAATCACTCAGGATAATTTGTCCATGTTGCGGTTATAAATTTCTAACTACTCCTAAATACAGTAGGAGTCCTACTGTTGCCCCGAACCAAAATGCAAAACAAAGTGCCGATGATTCTGCGATAAGAAAACCATAATCCGTAAAGAATATATTTAAAAAAAACTGGATGATGCAGACATCGAAAATGATATGCAATTAAAAATGGTATGTTTACAAGGTGATCCTACAATAAGAGAAACATATTCCGGGAAAAATTCTTTGAAAATAAAACTGGATGACGATTACACCAAAAATGACATGTCTATAAAAAGGTCAAATTCAGAAAATTGTGGAATTTATGAAGATGTCATGTATAGAGAAAAAACTCCAGTTTCCATTGTTTCCCCATTGAACTTAAATTCTATACTAGATAGCCCGAAAACGCATTACTACAGAACACTAATAAGAGTCAAGGATGCTCTTTGTATGAAAAGACGAAAATAAATAAAAACACTTCAACGTACTATGAAGAGGTTACGACAACAAAATAAAAAAATAGAAAGACTATCATGGATTCAAAAAAGAAAGATAAGAAAGGCGCTGATTTTCACGTACAACTTTCGGGGCTTACTAAAGATATTCTTGGAAACTTAATAAAAAGTAGAAAGAAACCAAGATGTTCTCTAAAGTATACCCGTGAGATAATTTTTTTTCCATGACTCTAAGTTATTATTCCTCATCAGCTTACAAATACATGCGAAGACGGCTTAACAATTGCTTACCACATGCGTCCACATTGTGTAAATGATATCAAGTAATTGATGAACGACCAGGGATTACAGACGAGTCGTTTAGAGCTTTACGTTCAAAATTTCAGATTAGCGACAAAAATCTAACTTTCCTTGTAGTCGATGAAATGGCCATAAGGCAACAGAATTTTTTAACGAGAATGAAATTGAGGGTTTGGTATCATTTGGGGCTGATGATGAAATTTCCACACAAGGATATGTACTTATGCTTGTGTCGCCTAACGATAAATGAAAATTACTGTTACGATATTTTCTTGCAAATGGCCTGTCTACTGAGCAAAGAGCTCAAATAATAAAAATGTGCTTGGAAAATGTGACGAGGTTGGCGCCGACGTAGTGAGTGTGATATTTGATGGTTGTTCGTCAAATCTCTTAACGGCCGAAGTTTTGGGATGTAACTTTGAAGATCCGAAAATTTTTAAAACCACTTTCACGCATCCGAAAAGCGGCCGAAATGTCAACGTGATCCTAGATCCATGCCATATGTTAAAGTTGGTTAAAAACACTTTCGAGTCGAAGAAGAAAATCTTTACGGAATGTGGCAGACCTATTGAATGGCGACTTTTACTAAAACTGCAAAGTGTACAAGACAACCTAGGCCTTTATTTCGCAAATAAGTTGTACGTCACATTAAAGAGGTTCCCCTCGGCTGACTTGGTTCTTCTTGGAGACTTTAACGCCCATCAAGAGGCGTGGTTAGGATCCGGGAGAACGGACTTTGCGGGGAGAGCCGCTTACGACTTCGCCCTCACTCATGACCTGTCTGAATTGGTTTGTCTTGTCTCAATTAATCGTCGAGGAAACATGTGAAGTCATATGAGACATTCTACAACCCCGAGAAATGGCACCACCCACAGTAGAAGATTGGATAAATTGGATCTGTAATTTTTTCGCAGAAAACTAAATTTCCAAATTACGTTGGAGTTTTGGATGGGAAACATTAGATTGAGAAATCTATTGAATAGTGGATCCAACTATTTTAATTTATAAAAATTCAATTCTATTGTTTTTTCAACTTTAGTCGATCCTGAATATCGTTTCATTGCAATAGACGTAGGTGCATTCGTTAGATAATGTGATAGCACATTTTTTCAGGAAAGCATATTTAGAGGAATGTTACACAGCAATCAGCTAAATATACCTAATCTGTAGTATTTACCTAACATTACAGACATTAAGTTACCATATGTATTTCTTGGACATGAAGCCTTTGCACTTAATCAACATATTCTTAGACCTAATGCCAGAAGAAATATCGTAATATCAAAAAGAGTTTTTAATTACAGACTATCTAGCTAGAGCAAGGCGATACGTAGAATGCGCTTAGGGCATATTGACAAGTAAGTGGGGCGTTTTTCAGACGAGCATATTACTGCAACCTGACTATGCCGTAAAAATTACAAAAGCAGCTTGCATTTTACATAATTTTGAGATCTAGAGACGATTACCGATTCGAAGATACCCTGTCATATGTTTAGGTTTTTTTTATAGAAACTGACACGGAAAGCTACATCACCTAATGCACCAGTTTCCTGGTCCTACAGTGATTTCAGCCTAAACACCTTGGTGAGATATGGTAGGTGCCATGTCAGCACTTCCCTCAATTCCTGGTGGTAATGACATAGAAAACCTAAATTTTAACATAAATTCGCACACACTGTATGCTGTTGCCGTGCGAGAAACATTAGCTGCGTATTTTATTTCTCCTAGCGGTGAAGTCCCATGGCAGTACACTCGACTGGATGTATAGATAAAAACCTCAAATTTATTTAATATAATTTATTTTAAGTGTTGAGGTTATAATAAAGGTTAATTATCAATTTCCCCGTATTTTACAAAATATATTTCAAATATATTAATTAAAATTTATGAAGACTATTATTTTTGTATTGCTTATGCCACTGAAGGTCTATTAATTATTACCCCCCATATGATGCATAAATAATAAGAAAAAATAATCCACTGAGTAATTTAAATAAATAAAACTTTTCTCATTTTTTTCCGTCGGTTTCAAAATCGTCCATTCGACAATCAAATCCTCGCATACGCTGTTCGATGCAATTTCTTTTAAATTTCTGTTCTGGTAATCTTCGCATTGTATGTCCCATATTTCTGCATAGGTTCAATCGTAATAATCAATTGTTCAGAGTCCACCATTGCTTCACACCGTCTTCGTAAACTTGAGTCATATATACGGAATGTATGAGCATATCGATACACGTCCTCTCTGCACGCTCCAAGAGCTCGACTGAAGAAGTCGAAACATTCAACACGCCGAGAGCGCGTGTAGTCGGCGTCATACAACACATACGTTCTGTTAACTCAAGTCGATAACTTCGACTCGTGTCCAGTCGAAAACGCGACATAAAGTGGATTTTTTTCATCTCAGCACTCTTTATACTCTTCCTGGCGCTTCGTGAAATTTGCGAAACAATTATAAGTCTCTCTAATAAGAAATTAAATATGTTTCGGAATTACTTGTTCGGATGCATGACTAACAGTCAATTAAAGTGAATGACAAATGCATCTAATCAGTATTAAGTTGGCAGGTCGGCTGCCATCATAGCCGCATTGTCGGTGCCAATGCCAACCAAATTCTCAATCGGCGAATTATTGGAATTAAGGCATTTTACTAAGCTTGTCACGAGTCCGTTGGCGTCAGCTCTCTCCACGGGTTCTATAGGAAAGCAGATACAACTGCTTTTAATGACAGACTAAAATACCTCACTATAATCCCCATAAACTATGACAAGCTGAATCGGTTGATTCATCGAAATAACGCTATATTTTTGAGTACCGATATCTTTTAAAAGGATTTCTTTAATTTGTGGCGCCAATACTTGATCTCTCTAGCCCTTCCTAGTGGAATAAGATTAACGTAAGGCCGATTCTCGTGGCTACGATACGATCTTCAATGACGGCTTGTTGGAAATCTCTTCTCTGATATCGTGCATCCGCTAGGATTCTCTGTTTTAAGTAACCATGACTTAAGGGGTGGTTATATGTCAGCAAGGATATTGAAAAAAATTCCTAAAATTAGAAAAAGAACAACATAAAAAATATATATGTTATAGCCGAGGATATGGCCGAGTGCACTATTGTTTCTGAAACACGATTTGAGAAAGTTTTCTCGATATAATTAATTCACAAACATAGCTCTAAAAACCAATTAAATTTTGAATAACTCAGTAATTAGGAGGAATATAAATATGATTATTTTTTTTAAATATGTGTAAACTTTCTCCTCATAACACCAAACACTCCGTAGCACCAAACAACCCAGCTTAATTTTGTTGTTAGCTGCCATGATAGATAGCTATCCTTACCAGATTAGGTTTTTTTTTCCTATTATCCTCACAATGACAAGCAAGCACAATGGCATGTCCAATAATGACTGAATGACATGTAAAGTTTATTTTTTCAATCAATCAATCAATTTATTTATTTTCCATAGGTACGACAGTACACTCAGATTCGTCATTAGATTTATATTATATATAGGATCAGAATCCACAATCAACACAAGCAAAAATATAGGCCGTCGTCAAAACCATAACAAACTATTGTGTCATTCATTACGTAAGAAGTTTCTGGTAGAAATATTAAGTCTACTTTGGTTCACTCTGATTTGTGTCATTACAACTCTTTGTATTATGTAGCAGCTGATGTTGTGTGCAGATTTATTGTTTATTTATGTTACATTAATTTTGTTTTACCTTATCTGTACATGTTAAGTTGTTCTTGAAATAAATAAAAACATTGTTTCGGTCTGCAGGGGTGTAGCTGTGGACGACCAGGGTTACATCGTGGTCGCCGACTCCGGCAACAACCGCATTCAGATCTTCCACCCCGACGGCGCCTTCCTGCGCGCCTTCGGCTCGTGGGGCTCCGGAGATGCGGAGTTCAAGGGCCTGGAGGGCATCGCCGTCATGTCCGGGGGTAACATCATCGTCTGCGACCGGGAGAACCACCGGGTGCAGGTCTTCTAGACGACAAGGTGACATTTTCAATATTGTCTATTTTAGTACATTGTATTTTTACATACACAACATCACGTCTCTTTCACTTTGTTGACTTCATCTTCTTTTATTTTTTTACGTTTTTTATTTACTTGTGGAAACAGACACGGATGGCTACATCTGGTGATAGATAGTATACATCTTAGTGATTATCTCTTTTAATTAATATTTTATGTCGTTTGTGTTTAAAAATTAATTTTAGGGTTCCGTGGAATATGTGCACGTCATTAAAATTCATAGTAATAAATCGTAAAAAATAGTTTCAATATATTGAAGGCAGAACCCAATATCTGTGTACTTTCTGCAATGAAAGACGTCCCTCTTTGGCGGCTCGTTGCGTAATCTGGGTTCCTAAATTTGAGTCCTGTCAGTGCAGTCTCGCTGCTTGATTTTTCTCTAATTTCTTCTGTTTTTCAATTTCCGTTTATCCATTGACTTACCTAAACATGGTGTGCAATGTTAAATGTTACTTCTTGAAAATGTGACTTTTTTTTCACATCCGCCATTTGGCTTATCTTCAGTGCCAGTTTACTCGTACATTAGACACTTACGTACAGACTACATACATGCACACATAATGGAATTATGATTTAAAAACATTTTAAAAATATCAACATGATTGCATTGTTATTGTTTCAGATCTGTTTCTGAGAGTGGAGTCGGTGCCAGCGGAGTTATTCGTATAAAATTGTATTACTCATAGTCTAAATA
>WYDE02013342.1:0-13029 GCA_009867175.2 Adela reaumurella | reverse complement strand
GTGAGGAAACCCACTTCCAAGCCGGTTGGTCACAGTGGAAGTGTATGACTAAAATCCTCTCATATCATGTAAATGAGGGAGACCTGTACCCAGCATTGGGGCGAATAAAATGAAAAAAAAAAAGGTTGGCCATATCCATTAAATCCAAGTTTAATAAATATTTTTGGATACGAAAAATCGGTGTGTTGATTAAGTACATTACGTTTGTCACGGCCTTAAGTAATGATATTTTTCATCACACGAGTACAATTACCAATTACGTAAGTAAACTACATACATCCTGGGGAGTGTAGTGAATGGGTAAGTTGGATATGGACTTAAGGGTTGATCTACGAGCATCAAAAGGATTAGAACTAGTTTTGCCTTGTGACTTAAACTAAAAAAAAATTAATTTAAAAAGCAGTAACTACTTGCACAACAATAATCTGCTATACTAGTGATGCTGTTTTCATTGCATGTTTTCGAACATTTATCATTAAACCACGCCTCTCAACCAATGCTCCGGAGAAAATAAATAATTCTGTTCTGTAACGTATCGCCTCTAATCTAGCGGTGATTTCGCGGTTGTCCACCGCGACAAACTCGCTCGTGTAGCATGGCCCTTTGAATGAAGGTTGTCGGTCGCCCTCAAGGGTTCGAATGCCAGAGATAATACTTAGCTTGCGGCCTCTCAGTAGCGCACGTGGTACGCCGATCAAATAAATCATACCTATAAATACTTCACCGGTCGCCAGGGGACGTGTAAACCTAAATAGCATGCAGATCGAGACATAATAGGACAGCATAAAGTTGCTACGATTTGTATTGTTGTAATATGTATATATATATTGTATATGCGACATGTACGATGTCTATGATTTATCTGGTCTCTATTACGAGCAAATTATTTTATAGAGGGCTCTATAGTGCGCGGTGGAACATTGTATTGCTCGATACAAACCTGAATGCAACAGGTAGCAGGAGTCGAGTATGTGACCCAGTCAAATTACGATGTAAAATGACTATACATTTCTAAATAACGACCTTGAAAACAATTATAACGGCGATTTTCTTTTTGTCTAATATAAATCTAATACTATATCTTTAAGCAATGTAAAATAATGTAGAATTAGAAAGATCAAGCAAAAATTCTTATTTTTTTTTAATTCTTAAGTGCTCACTTTTTGGCCTTTTTGTCATCAAAATAAATGTATTTATTTTGAAGTAATATTAAAGTGTGAAATAAAAAAGCTGCCACGTGCGTGTCGGGTCGGGCCACGCGCATTGTAGGGTTCAGTAGTTGTCCGTCACAACATGTGTACCTACTTAGCCTAAAGCCTGCTTAGCTGTAATAGTTTTCCTTTTACCTATGTTATAATACTACCATCATGAATTTTTCAAAATTTCCGTAATCAATAGTTTATGTATGCGTATATCAATGGTGTGTGAGAACCTGTCTGATAGACAGCATGTCATCCAAAGTTCCGAATCCCATCCTGAACCCAGCTTGTTCTCGTGGATGGTACTGGTCCAACCTCTGCGTGAAACGACTAAAATACTTTGTACACATGTCTTAGAAGAGAGATAGGCCGATTGTTTTTCTACTTCGTCTTATCTCCTTCTTGTGCAACAGAACAACGACACTGTTGCGCCACGCAGCGGGGACGACACCATTTTCCAGAACTGCATTTAATAATCTCTGCAGTTCCTTCAGGATGGCCAATCCAGTTTTAAGCAGCTCGGTTGTTATCCCGTCCTCACCTGGAGCCTTGTGCCTCTTAAGTCCCTCCAAAGGAGGCTTTACCTCGTAGACACTGATGACCGGGAGATCTTCTGTCCTCTGTATAGTGTCTTGTGCCTGTGAGCGGCACACGTCTATCAGAGTCAACTGGTTTGCTTATTATGTTATTTATAATATTTTTATTTTATTTGAAAACACAAACAATTGATTTCTTTTTACTATTTTTTACTATTACTATAGTGACTTTTACTATTGCTATTCCCTATACGGTAAGTATACGTAAGTTTGATTTTACTATTACTATTCCCTGTACCGTAAGTATACGTAAGTTTGATTTTACTATTACTGTACTCTATACCGTAATACCCCTATAAAAAATAAAAAAAACTGTTATGATTTTTTAAATACTAGCATGTAAAGTGACTACACTAATATTGTGAATTAATCATAGTACACATAGTAAAGTGCTATCGTCTGAAAGCTTTACGTCGGAAATAGGGACCAATTCTAGATATCTTTATGTGAAATTGGAGCCCACCTTGGAGTAAAAGAGACTTCATATTTCTGTCTCTTTCCAGTGTAAACGTTTGATAATGCACGTGTGTACGTGTAAGTTGATAGAGGTACGTTATATCCACAGATATATTAAATATATAACATGAAGCACAAGCGACATTATTAAAATTAGTTTATTGTAGATGCCTCTTTGCATTTTCTGCTAGACATATGCTTCTCCAAACTCCCCCAATGATAAGGAATCAATGTTGCCGCTGAAGACGCTCTTGATGTCGTGATCCCACCTAGCAGGTTGTCTTCCAACGCTCAGATTTCCTGTCTGCGGGCACGCAGATGTACATTTATGCAGAACAGCATACCATAACCTAATAGACCCAATGCTAGGTCAAGTTAGACGCCCACGAAGCAGAGCCAGCAAGAAATTTCGCAGGGGTTTTTTGATTCGAATTGATTGAACGAGAAGTGCGTTCCAAAACGTCTACGGCTTAAATCGTCTACATAGGAGATTTTTGTGTGGAATTATTTAATTTAATTTATTATTAAACTAATCTAACCTAACACAGCCCGAAGTTACTTACAATACCTACTCTAATTGATGATTTAACGCCGTTATTGTAACAAAAATATCTCTAGTTCGTCTATTTATTGAGTGTAGACGATTTGAACTGTAGACGTGAGTTGCTCTCTGATTTGGTACCAAGATGCTGTACTTCCCCGGTGGCAAGCAGTCAAGATGGATCCGGTGAAGATAAATAACTTTGTTAGTTCTGTAAGATTATTAGATTAAAGAGAGTAGTCGATGTTGGACAATAAATTAATGTATTTCGTGCGTGCGCGCGCCGCGGACGATATTTCACGATATTTTAATCATATTTTACAGTTCCTATCTGCGTTGACCGAGCGGGTCACGATCACAGCCGAACCATCCGAATAAGAAAGTATGGAATACAGAACTTGAAATAATTACTAGATAAGGCATGACGCACGAAGCGTGTCGCAGCGTTATGACCACTTTCGTGATAGATACGTCGAATAACTAGTTATAGATCGACCAATAAGTGATGATTCGCAATCGGATGGCGCTAGTGTCTCCAATTCCATACTATCGATCAAAAGTTCAAACCCCTTCTCTATGAATGCAGACAGTTGCTCATATTTGCCACGTGTCATAACTTCCTGGCGTAAATATGGAAAGCGAGACATATGACGCACGCCAGGCTAACGAAGACGTGTTGCCCGACATCGCAGACGGGCATTCGAACATTTACGCAGGCTGCGTATGCAATGGCGGCCGGCTGGGTAAGCGTTCATATTTTGTTTGAAGGACTCCAATACTGAACATTAGCGGGAAAGTTATAAAGCGGAGTGCATTCCACTTAAAACTTATTATTTCATGCATACATACCATCACCCCTCTCCCCCGGTAGGCAGAGACAATTGAGCGTCATTTTGTATTTTTTCAAGAGACATATATGACGGCGGATGAAGCAAAGGATGCACGTCAGGAACGCGTCAAATGGTGCTCAATTGTCTCTGCCTACCCCTCCGGAAAGAGGCGTGTTGGTATCTATATACGTACTTAGATTTTCGAAATTCGGCGCGACTTATATATTTTATTAACTCGATGTACTGAATGAGTAGGAAGAGGAATGCTATCCTACACACTTGGCAAAGGCAATTTTGTCTCGCTTTAACGTTCGAATTAAAGTGAGACGGAACTAAAACTAAGGGTGAGACGCATAAGAAGTAATAATTAATGAAGTCGTGATAACGTGTTATGAATCAATAAATAATTTGCGCGGATTTTACGAGCGCGTCGCGTAGTTCGTCGAGTTTGGTTTGCGCACAGCGGGGCGTGCGCGCGCGCGCGCAATACGCGCGCCGAAGGTATCGTGCGTGTTCACCCTTTTCACACTTGCATCTTGCACCCACAACGCCCTTGCCATATCCGTCTTTTGTTTTATGTATGTGTACAATATATCTACATACGTACATTCAACTGATAAGTGCTCCTTCTTTCAAGAAATAAATAAAAATTAAGGCTATCCCATAAACAAAATTATTACAACTTTTTATTAAATGATGCGCGAAATAGTACAGTTCAGAAATCGCTTCGTCAATGTTGCGGTAAAATAATTAGAAATTTTATATAATAAAAGTATTGCTTTTATACGTTCTTTTCCGTCTAATAACTAAAACTCTTTATTTTTCATCTTTCACTGAACTTCCAGGATAATGGTGTCATGGATAAGTACAAGATAATCTCGTTGAAAGATTTCAAAAAACCTTTTCATTGGTGAACAATGATACATCATTAGTATTACTTACTTACATCAAAATGAAGCTAATCACTCTATTTAAAGAATAAAGTTTTAGCAGCTTCCAATTTCTGTATGGAAATGTATATTATGTAATTTATTATATATGGAAAAAAAAATCATTTTGACTTAAGCCCTTTTTTACCTGGGCTTAAACTTGATAGTATTTTTGCGGTTGCATTTTGGTATTGGGGCGTAGGCTGGTTTGTACGCGCCTCTTATCGAATGGTCGCGATTTTGCAACCTTGTATACACACAGATATGTGTGCAAAATACTATGAACTCCGGTGAAGAACACTGTGAGGGACACCTATTCTCTAAAAATACGAATGTGTTGTATTGCATAAAGGTTGACTGGAAGAGATTACCTCTAGCAGTATGTCTGACTTCTTCCGAGCAGAAAATGTTTATATTAATTTAGTTATTTTTATTTCAATCTCACTGAATTTTGTTATTCTTAATTTATTACGTCCAACTAGAAGCTCCGCGACGAGATCGCCCCCGATTAAAAAGAAAGATCATGTCATAGTTTACTGGTCAGATGTACATCCCACCGCGAAGCCGCCTCGCAACATATTTGATCACTGCCCCGACCCCCGAAAGACTACCGCGATGGTAAATATCGTATCACCATCCAGACTTGTTAGTGAATACGTCAGCGAATTGATTGAGTCTCTCTCGAATTAGTTAATACTTAAATAAATAAATATTGACTTTGCTGCTTAGCAGAAGGCGGACTTCTTATCGGAGACCATCTCTTCCAGTCAACCTTTATACACTTACAACACATTCGTATTGTTAGTGTATAGGTTTCCTCACGGTGTTTTCCTTCACCGGGGTGCATTGTATATTTGCACACAAATTTTAACTGAGATTTTAAAATCCTGAAAAATTGTGCACAACCAGGTATCGAACACACGACCTCTCGAGTAAGAGGCGTGCGCTCACCAACTAGGCTACTCCGAAACCCATATATCATATTATATATATGATACTGGTGGGTTAATGTTTATCTCAAATATAAGAGATATTTATTTATTCATTCATTTTCGCAGTGACCAAGCGCCTTAGAAGTGGTAAGTATCGGTGTCTTACTTAGATACAGTCAGAATAAACTAATTTCCTGAAACAGTAAAGTCATGGTAATGTTCAGAATAATTGGAGTTCTAAATATATAAAGTAAGTAACGCAGCTACGTCATATGTATGATCGCTTATAAACTTATAAATCGAGAAACATTTACATACGGTTTAGTTACATATGGTATACACTGTTACATTCTGCCATTTTTCAATATGGTTTTAGGATATAAACCACCACGACACGTCATCGAGCAGTGAGAAAATATGTTGCCGCGCGGTTTGTCGTGCTGTGGGCGTAGGCCGCTAGTAGTCAAGAATTCATTAGGTTATATCAGATTAGGTATTTGAATGTCCTACATATTTTCATCTATGATTATCTCGAAACATTTTCCACAAAATAAAATGTTCGAATTCATAGTGCATTCCTTCATTATGGCAACTCGTATTCCATTAGCTGTAAATATACGTATCGATTTACATGAAATAAATACAATAGCAATTAAATTAATCGAAAGTGTATACGCTTTGCTCGTCAGTCCTCGCCCTCGCGTGCAGTCTCATTAAAAGCTGAGACATGTTCAGTAACACACACATTAAAAGAGTTATTTCGTGTACTTTATTGGCGCAAAAAATTGACGATGGGAATAAGCGACTGCGCCAAATTTGGTAGCAGACCAAAACGGGTGGAAACCACGGGACGTATTCTGCCCTGTAAGTAAAAGAACGTAAAGCTTCCGATTTTCATAGTCACCTCTCACTCTAATCGTTCTCGTGCGAGGGAGTGAACGCTTCGTTTTCCGCCTTCAACGCTTCGCCACTTCGGGAGAGAATACATTCGCTAGGGGACATCAGGAACCCAGCCCGTTCTCTACGTCCTACCAGAGAGGAGAAACGGAGCAATATGACAATAATTATTTTGAAATATCGCAATAAAAAGCGATCATCAATCATTAGGAGCGAGGGAGCGCGAGTGAGCTGCGCCCGCGCAGCGCAGCGCAACGCAACGCCAATCATAATCAAAAGTAAATAAGTTGCGCAGCCCGGCGTCATTAGTGCACGCGTCGAGATCCACTCCGTCCGGCGAAACCTTAACCGGATCACGTTACCTCTCAAGTCAATATTTGCCTTGTTAAATCGTAAATAAAATATTACGCTCCCTTACATTACCGTACAATTATAACTTTAATTTCGACTTGTGTGTTCTTGCAGTTCTCACCATCTATAGTCGCTATCGTCCAAGCGAATGTAATCGGCGCGCATGTATGAAGCGACGAATGACGGTGGATGAAGCAAAGGATTTGTGTTAGGAACGTGTCAAATTGCGCCCAACCACCTCTACCTACCCCTCGGGGATATAAGCGATATAGTATGTAAGAATGTCCAAGCGAAGTAAAGTGTCACATTTGGATGGGCCAGGAGGTCTGGTTTCGATTTCCACTGAGAGCACAATAACTTTATAATTGTTCGAAATGGTTTATCATCATGAAAATGTATGACCAAATCCTATATCAATGAGAGATTGTCTCCAGCAGTAGGACAAGTGAGACGCCTGCTAAGGAAAAAGAACTAGAAATGCATGCGAGTTTTTTTCTATTATTATCAAGACCGAAGATCGGATTTTTGCAATTCCCGACGGAATGGCGCTGCTGTCACATCGACAGGATCAACTTAATGACTGGGATAGGAGGCGTGGGAGCTGAGAAAATTGGCGCGGACAAAAAGCGTCGGCTACTGCGTGCCGCGCGGCCGCACAAAGAACTTTTTTGGCGGATAGTCGAAGCGTCAAAATTCTCTAAATTTGGCGGGATTGAAGACGGATGGCATCAGCACTGAGATAATCGTCTCAACAACATTATATTTACCACTCACTAAAATACAGTCTGAAACTAAACAGTCTCCGTAGCAGTGTTCCAAATTATCTTCGAAGGTTGTTGCCTGTTCAGTTGAGTAGTTTATTAAACTTGTTTGTCGACTCCTCGCTCGCATATACCACACGTAGTCCGAACAAAGAGCCAAGGCGCAGCTAATTGTTCGGAGCGAGTCTCGGCAGCGGTCCGGGTGCTGCTCCATAATTGGCGCGACGTGCCAGGAGCTACCGACATTCGGCGCTGAAATTGCGCCGCCACTGCAGCCCGAGGCCGCTCGCAAATCGCGCTCCTTCCTCGGCATTCGGTCGGACGCGCGTACGCTGAGTTGCGAGGAGCCAACTTCGCACTCAACTGATTTAGGGTTCAATTTCCGGAACCTCCTTTCAGGTTTCGACATTCCGCGAGAACCATTACTTCGGTTGGGCGTGAGTAGATGTTTATTGCTACGTGTATTGTTTCTGCACGGTTGTGTGTCTACGCGGAGTTGAGAAGGTTTTCGCATTCCAGAATTCAAAAGTAAATCACGCCTCAATACATCACTTACGAGACGGAAGGCCGCCAGCTTCGGGGCTCGCGTTCTTACTCGTAATCTCTTGCTATTTCAAGTAGCCCGCAGTCTTAACTGTACCGGATCCTCGCGTCTAGGCCACACATCCTCAAAGTCAAACGCCATAAATAATGTTCCAAAGTGACCCCTAGGAATGGGAGCGTCGGGTGGGTCGTGCGGGCCTCGGGACAGGCCGTAATGGCCGGCCACAGTTAGCCCGTAATAGACAGTGGGCCAGTGAATGGCCGTTGCAAGTGGCCGTATCCGTCAATAGGAAATAAGCGAGCGGCTACCGCCAAATGAGCGCCTACCACGTGCCGCCATTATGGCGCGGCGGCGCACACGCGTAAACACTATCGCGGACATGCGCGAGATTGCAGCGCGGCTAGTGCTGGAGGCTTGTCGATCAAATAACGACATCGATAATTCCTTGTCGTGATTTAAGATTAACATAGGTTTTTATGCTGAAATCTATTACGGCGCAAGGTATTAATGTTAAAAAAGTAGCACTATACAACTAGACCAGTTTAAGAAGTCAAATCTATTGCAAAACATGAAAAGATTTCTATTGATCATCATTTTATATACAAACAAAACGGTAAACGAGGGTCACATTTTTTAAATTTTTGAACGTGGCTTCGACTTTACGACTCGCCAATAACCTTTATCCCAACAACCATATCTGCGAAGATAAAATTATGATTTAAAAACCTAAAAAAAATCATCACCTACCTACATCAAAAGGTATATTACATAAAGCATATAACACGGAACGCTTCGTACGCTGGTCACAAATTTAAGAAATATTTTAACACGCTTGTAGTTCTTATGATCATATAGAATCATGTGCTCAAACTGAAGTACCTAGGTATTGATGCACATTTCGTGATCAGCTTGTCGCCAGAACACATTAAGAATAAACAAAACTGGTTGTCGCCGTCAGTTCGCCACCATGTTATCTTTAACACATTAAGCTAATGTAACTCACATAAAATTGTGTAACTATGTAAATTTACCCAAAACCGTGACTTATGCTGAATTAATGTTCACTTACAATCAGAAAAGCTTATTCAAACCCAAATTAATTATTCAGTTGATTAGCTATAGAGCACGCCGCATAGAATTTATTTGTATAAATTTAAATTGATTACAATATTTTGTTTTTTTTACATTCTTGGAAAAATAACGCTCAACGTTTATTCAACGTTTCTTTGGACCACTATTTCAAACTCCTCGGAAATTACCTGAGCAGAAGGTGCCCTGGTGTATGCTTGCTTGAGGCGTAAGACGTGCCACGCCACGCCACGCCACGCCGCGTCAATCGGTACACCACACCATATGGATGGAGGTATATTGTATTCACAATGAAGTCTAACATCACTTACCACCCAGCCTATCGTTAATCGTTCCAACGTGATTGGAAAGAACGATTAATTTTAAATTTTACTAAACGTTTTTAAGGTTACCAAAGGTTTATTGTTCTGGAGGGCAGGATGATGTTCCATATTTTTAGTGTTTTAGATTTTTTCTTCTTAAAATTGTTAGTCAAATATTTTTTTTTATTATTATGTTCATTTTTTATTTTTACTACTGTTTTTAAATTCAATATAATTTTAGTTAGTTTAAATTTTAATAAATCCAAATTGTTTTAGGTAACTGTACTTTATTTTAGGTTAATTTTGTAAGTTAATATATTATTTGTAAATTTCATTTGTTGATTATAATTGCATTTGAATGTGCGCATATAGTAATTAATGTTTTAATGTAAGTACAACCTCTACAAAATGATCGAGCTTAAAGCTAAAGCTGAGTGTGAATGTTTGGAAACGTTCCCCAACGTAACAACGACTAGATCAGCCTAAGGGTTGGAAACTACTGCAACATATAAAATAATTGTTTGTCTATTGGTCATACATGTTTTACTGTATAATTTTATCTATTCTAAACAAATTACATGGTAAAAGTTCATGGTTAACAAAATATTCATTTTAAATTTTACTGTTTAACATGTTTGGTTAACCAGTTTGACCTTCCAGGAATTCCCGATGTTTCTGATGAAGCCGTGTAGTAGCAGGCAAAACGCCGACTTATATATGTCACATCCACTGTTTATCCGTAAAATTTAAAATGAGTACAAAAAAGTACAGTATAAACTTAAAAAACATTACTGTACAAAGTCCATTTAGAAGAAAACATTTGAAGTATGTGAACAAAATCGTGAAATTTAAAAACTAAAAGAGCAAGTGATCGATAGACGAAGAATTGTCTTATATGTTACGGTGGTTTCCCGCCCTTACACCCTCTACTTATATGTTACGGTGATTTCCCGCCCTTACACCCTCTACTTATATGTTACGGTGATTTCCCGCCCTTACACCCTCTACTTATTTGAAGTCTTTTTAAACCCAAAAAAAAATGGCTTTCGTTCTCGCTTTAAATGTCTTAGAATCTTCCGAAAATGTTGATTGAAATAAGACATAGCGACAAGGATAGAGAAACGTATACTTGTATGGTTAGGTAGGACACATGAGTAGAATGGATGGTGAGAGAATGACCAAATGAATATATTATATGAAGCGCACGTGGAGGGAAGGGTCGAACAAGGCTGCCAATACACACAGCATAACCAAATAGGTAGCCTTTTACAGAAAGAGCAAAAATTACGTAGCACCCGTAACCGGTGCGCATGTATGAAGCGATATATGACTGTGAATGAGGCAAAGGATGTATGCCAAGAAAGTGTGAAATGGTATCAATTGTCTCTGCCCACCCTTCTAGGCAAGAGGCGTGAATTTATGTACGTTTGTATTTAGAATCATGGTGAATCAGGAATGTACGTTTCGGCACTTCTATCATTATGTTCTCGAATGCTCCGTCGCTACTCTTAGAGGCTGCGTAAAAATGTACCTACATATAAAAGCTCATTAAAATAGGCAATCGTATTGGCCGTTCGGTCAGCTCTTCAGCCTTCTCCAAACAGTGAATTATGCTTTCCAAGCTCGAACAAAGCATATGACAGCTCAGTCAGAGTCCTCACTGTGGCGCACAGATTAAGAGGCCTCACAATCGTCGTATAATATTTTTTATTTATTTAATTTCATTGTGAAATTGAATGTGTGATTAGCTCGGAATGTTCTGTCAGATTACGCGGTCATTTTGACGGTCATTGTTGTTTTTTACCGCCGCAGCCTCACTTGACTGGTGTGTCTTCGGATCTAAATTGTAACTACACACGCTTGCGTCTTAACGGTTAGGATAGAATGACATTTTAATGGTACCGTGACGTCGCGTCGGTGGAAACTTTAGAAAGGAGGGCGATATTTTCTTTCTATTCAGATTATTTTGCGCGTATTTTGTAGGAGATCGTGTCGAATGATGTATCTGTCGGGAAGAGGCAGCGATTTCATCCTATCGGCGACCTAACGCCTCAGCCATATCCCCCGGAATAATCGAATATTCTATATAACACCATCTCAACTGAAATCAGGAGCCGTTTAAAAATTACGCCACGCTTTTAAGGCGTAAGCCCAAAACGTGCGCAAATGGAAGAAGATTTCAGGGGATTCAGGGCATGTTATACTACACTTCGTCCACTCTGCGCTCGGCGAAACAATGCTAAATTAGAAAACCGCAAGACCCGGAAACCCAACTGGTCAATACGGAAACATATGACATCACAGGGGAGAGGGGTCAGTAAAATGGTGAAGAACAGTGAAAGTGGGAGAGGGGGGGAGGGTTATAAAAATTAGCCTAATAAATATGATTTCATTTGTGAACGGATCCTACTGGAAGGACGAAATCATCGTAGAATCGTCTCGCCGCACACTGACGCCACCTATTGAGCATTAGAATATTAGCCACGTAATCAAGAATCCTATTTTAAAATAGGATTTGGTATTTTTTAGTTTTTAGATAGATTTGCAGCGAAGCGGTGAGTATTAGGCTCCTTTCTTGACTCTGTTGGTTCCTTCAAAAAGGCATACAAGTGTGATTACAAACTAAATAGCTAAAATTGTAATGCTCACATTCTGACTCAGCCAGCAATCGTAAGAACATAAAGTAAATAAAACAAAGTTGTTTTACTTGTTGTTGTGTTTTTTTACCATAAACCTTTAAAAAAAAAATTATGAAGAAAGAGTATAATATATTGTCTATTCTTAAGGCAAATTAATTATAGCAAACAAATATTATTCAGCTTATTTTTTAATATTACATATTCACTCTTATAATTACATTCGGTTAATTTTGTATCTTTCTTAATTATAAAGTATATGTGCATTCAATATAATATGTACTAACTCACCAAAATGGTTTTTTTTAAATATAAATTATCGTATTTTTATTTCCCTTTCTAATACCTGTCATAAAAACAACCTGAGGTGGGATCTCTTGAAAATCAGCAGCGCAGTCAACACCTGCGCAAATCTGAAGGTTCCAGTTCATCGCGACATTATTATTTGTATTATATTTTACTTAGTTAGTACTTTATGTTCTTCCTGTTTTTTTGTGATGAAAGAACATTTTATTCAGTCAATCATTCATTCTTTATGGTACTAGGTAACACCTATTTGAGTATAACGCTTCTTTCTCTCCCGTCTCTTAAATTAATTCTTAGGCGGAACGTTAGTTAGGTTAGAACGGTTTATAATTTCTCTGAAGATGTAACTTACGGTGACAAATTAGGGCCATAAAGGCAGTAAAGATGCTGGATATGAAGATTACAAGTGGACTAGGTCAATATACCTTGTTAACGCCGCGATCTTAAGCGGGTAAATTCCGAATATGCATATTCAAATTTAAAAAGATTTGTAAAATTTGTTATGCAAGCTGTATGAATTTTTCATTCAGCGCGTGCAAAATTAAATTTTCTTTTAGATGCCATTCTTTCTCAAACTAGTAAAAATACCTTGATAAGCTAGAGCGCATGCAAAATGCCTGCATTCGATACATCTTTAACTTGAGAAAATTTGATCATGTT
>WYDE02013341.1:0-19011 GCA_009867175.2 Adela reaumurella | reverse complement strand
CATAACTCACCAAGGTGTTTAGGCTGATATCACTGGTACCAGAAGAACTGGTGCATTAGGTGATGTAGCCATCCGTGACAGTTTCCATAAAAAAAATACAAATGTACCTCCCGGAGACTACTAAGATATTTCCGTACCACCTGGCGGGTTGGGTTGAATACTAACCGTTTAAGACGTGAACCAGGACCGTCCTCGGATTGGCGTTGGTGGGACTACACGTGTACCTGCCGGAGTCCGGAGCGCGCGCGCGCTGCACCAGCAGGTACGAGGTCGTCATCTCCCCCTTCTCCGTGATGACGGACACGCCGCCGCGCGCAGAGTCGTAGTTGATCTCCTGCGGGAAGACAACCGTTAGTTGTTGGGCTGCCTAGGCGTGAATACTCATTGCAATTTCTTAGAGAATCGACCTGAGGAAGGCCGCTGTCTTCGGGAATCTGTTATATATTATTCGTTACAAACCGTACTCTGTTTTTATCAGACTTCCATAAAGGTAAAATAAACTTTAAGCCAAAAAAATTATTTTACTACAAATTGTGAATGAAGTTCAGTTAAGTTCGGTCCCACATTTGCTAAAGATTGACTGGAAATTTACTGTGGCAATAAGCCAACATTCTCAGTTATTTTGTTTTATTTCTTACTTTCTACAATATAATGGAGTTTCCTCAATTCTATTAGACCGTTTATATAGGAAAATCCGTTCATTACTTTTTCGTGTAAGAAAAGATCAGTTACTACTGTCTATTCATCCGTGCTTGTATCGTAATAATACCTGTAACGCATTCAATAATTTGGAATACAGGTAAATATTTTTTTTTTATCGGCTTTAGCGGTCCCGACTATGCCAACCCCATAATAACTTGAAAATACATGTTGGTCGTCAGTCTGTTGGTCACTCCTAAGAGCAACCGAGAGCCTGAAGAACCTTATCACTTCTCCAAATTGATCAGTGTTTGGTTTGTACAAACACTAATGAATTAAAAAAAAATAGATTAAGTCTATCAGTTGTGAGAGAGTTCTGCAGATCCCGTCGTAGTTCTTCATTCCTGACACACTCCATGAGTACGTGGAATTGATCTTCTATTTTATTACATAGAGTACAATCGGGAGAATAAATTTTCTGCATTAAATATCCTAGAAAATCCAATTAACTGCGTCCAGAACGGAGTCTGAGCCCATTACAGCATCATGTCTGGAGAGACAGGTCGTACATAACCAAGGAACCCGTAGTGGCTCGCTTTGTATACTTCAGTACCACAAGCCCTTCTCCACCGACGAATATAAATGATTCTACCATTAAATTCTGCACACATATCAAAGATATTAAACAATACAATATCTTCTTCTTTCTTTTGTAGCCATTTTATTGGCCCACTGCTGGGTATAGGCCTCTCTCATTTACATGATTTGAGAGGATTTTAGTCATACAATTCCACGGTGACCAACCGGCTTGGAAGTGGGTTTCCTCACGATTTCCTTCACCGGAGTGTCAGTGGCCATTTAACACAAATTCTAAAGTAAATATTGTGCTCCCAGTGGGTATCGAACCCGCACCTCCCGCTTGAGAGGCGGCGTGCTCTTGCCCGCTTGGCCAATCTGACACACTACTTTTCACACTAATTTATTACTACTTTTAGTTAATTTTGCTCGAAGCAATAGAGTTGAGAATCGCTTACTCAATGTTTGCGGTAAAAGAGTTTTATTTTTTTATAAAAAAAAACATTGATGGTTTTGACATGTTGTTTGTTACTTCTAAGCAATAGAACCATTTAATTTTAATTTTTTAGTGAACTCCCTGGATAATATTGTCATGGAGCAAGTAGAACATAATCTCGTTGAAATATTAAAAAAAAAGATTATATCATGGTTCGTCCATGAATAGGTTATTATTAATTTACACCAACATGAAGCTATTCACTGTGTTTAAAGAATAGGGTGTTAAGAGTTTGAAATTTCTATATGGTTTTCTCATATATGGCGAAAAACCTGTTTGACTTAGGCCCTTTTTTAACTGGCGAGTCGGGCAGTTTATAACTCACGCCAGCATATAAATATATTTTTTTGTATTTTCTGTAAATTGATATTTCCACCCCTAGACAATTGCCCACATTTCCATGATCGTTGCGACTACAAATTTTTTTATTAATGTAAATGGAACTAGGTACCTAGGCTCTTTATCGCACTTTCCACGTAAAAAAAAAACTCTACTGATTACAGGCTGGAAAATGCGAACGCTAGCTATCAGAACGGCTACGTCAATATGGGAGCCAGCCTGGACAACATCATTACAGAGCAACCTGGCAACAACAACCACCTACCCCAGGACGCCGTCATCAATGGCCACGCTGACCTGGGCTCTGGAGGACAGATCAGCGTCGGTCCAGGACGTGTGGTCAACAGAGCACAGAGGGAAATCAGTGAAATACCTGTCAACGCGGACAAAATATACGAGGTTAGTTTGCTTTTTAAATTTGCACGACATAAGAGAGTTTTATGGAACTGTTCACGAAATCAAAATTAGATAAACTCATTAGCACGATTGGAAACATTTATATTTTTATTTTCAATGGGAAAACCAAGATATCCGGAATTATTTATTTATAATATGGACGCTGATACGAAAACTATTAGAGAATGTGGATAAGGAATCGGAGTGTGGAAGGGATATATACCCGCTATTTGGGATGTGTGATATCAATATATTTGTTATTGAATTCAAGTGTATTAAAGCTGATTTCGCGTGCGTGGGTGCTGCATACATTTCAATATTTTTTCAAGAATTTTAAGAAGATTGAATTTCTGATAAATATAGGCTCCGACTTTTATGACATTCGATGACAAATTGTGACCCTTTCTTTCGGTGTAGATGATACATTTTATAAAATTAATTTCGTTCTTTATTCCAGGTGTTTTCCAAATCGATGATCTTCCGCGAAGAGCATGAACTGAACAGCCCCGTCGAAAGCAACGAGAACCTCGACGAAGCGGAGACCAAGTCTGAACCTGACTACCTCTCTGACAAACCCAACAGGACCAAAGTTTATTTTGAAGACGAGATTAACAGCCCTATCACAGACTTTGAAATCATGTTCAATGATGAGCTCTTCGGTTTTGATAGAAACGCTATGTTCAAGATTGAAGAAGAAGAAGACGATGAAGATGAAAAATCCTCTAAATATGACGACGGATTAACAATGAACGTAGTAGACGTCAAGAAGCCTGGCCACGATATAGTCAAACCCAGCAGTATTACAATTAAAGAACAAGACAAAATCACAACTCAACATCCAGTTTACGAGTACGACCCAACCAAATCAGTAACGATGCCTTCTATAGTGATACCGAAGAACGAAAACGTTAGAAGTATTCTCAGAGTCAACAGTCACAATAACGACTTGCCGAGAAGTCACAGCGCTAAGAGTCTTACACGAATCGACAGCACAGCAGCAATGAAGTCTGGACCAAAACTAACCAGAGTAGAAAGTTTAAAGAACATGGAGACTAAAAATATGAACAAGGTTTTAGCTAGAGTTCCACACAGAAGTGCTTCGTTCTTGAACCTTCCGGAACATTTAACTCCTGAACATAAACCAATAAGAAAGAGCGATTCTGCCTTTGCGATTAGAAACAATAATGAATCGGAACTATCCTTGGTTAGCCATTTGCCTGATACACCAATCATTAAAAGTGCGAACCTTCCTAAATTTTTCACTGAAAGTCCAGTTCTAGGAGAATACAAAGGTGACACTTCCCTGCAAAGTATTAAGCAGAAAACTGATATGATTTTCAGTGGAAATGACTACAGTATGCCCAGGTATTATGGTAAATTCACCACTCCCGTTGAGCCAGTGCCAGTGCATGAGAGTAAGTCGATGCCAGATCTTCGGATTCCAAGTCCGAGTAGTGGGAAGGTTAGCAAGAGATTGGTGAAGATTAGAAGTAAGCTGAAGCCTTTGGTTATAAAGAAAGGCACCGACGATAAAGTATAAACTACCTATTTTTTTAAATTGAAAGATTATTTATTAAACATCTAGTAAGTAAGGCCTGTGGTTCGTGAATGAAAAACTAGAAAGGGTGCAGGAAAATTAAAGCACCCGCGAGGTCAAAAATATTATTCGAAGAACATTGGAGAGGTGAGGTAGGTGCGTAGGAAAGTATGTATTTTGAGATATAATATTTTTACTTTGGCCAAAATATTTATCTAGGTACAATAAAACATGGATTTATTGTATTATACGCCGACGCACCAAAGTAGTAGATATTGTACACCGGGTGGCAAAGCTGAAATGGAAGTGGGCTGGACATGTGAGCGCGTCCTACAGTGGCGGCTTTGGACGGGTAAGCGAAGTGTGGGAAAACCACCCGCCAGATGGGACGACGACGTCCAGTACGCAGCGGGCAAACGATGGATTCGTGCTGCCGAGTGCCAGGAGGAATTTGGAAACAAATTGGAGAGGCGTATGTCTAGCAGTGGACGGTTAAACGATGATGATGAAAACTATGTAATTGCTAATTAAAAAACGTTTGACCAAAATTGTGGCTTAGTGCATCGCTAGATTCACCAGATAATACAGGTTGTCAGCGGTGAGGCGTTCATCATTTATACCTGTTACTCTGCCAGGTACATTTCGTAGAACACGAATATGTAATATTATTTAATTTTGGTGGAGAAAAATTGTTGACCTCCACACACATTTTTGCCGGAGAATATTTTAAAAATGTATGCGGGAGTCAACATTTTTTCTCAAACAAATTTAAAAAAATGTTTCGTATTCTTGTTCTACGCAATTTGTGGAGTGCCAGGTTTGAATGATGAACACCTCACCGAGGACACCCGGTATATCATGACGATGCTATCTTGGTACGAACCACTGAATTCGGAACGAAATTCTCTATTTCTATTAGAAAAAACGCCATCCATATCGGACCGTTAGTCCAGCTAGCTAGGCTGCACGAAACCACGAAAGCCGTGTCCACCAGACGAACAGACCCGCAGACAGACACAAACGTACTCGCCTAAATATTTTATTTTCGGGGTTTAAAAATTCATTATATGAAAAAACTGGAAGGTACCGGAATTGTTTTTTTAAGCATTTTCTTATACCGTTAGTTTTAATTTGCCCGAATTTGTATATTATTTTTTTTACAACGCGATGTGATAAAAAGTATAGAGAATTATTTCTTTCACGCAAATATTTTCAATTTTAAACATATTATAATATGCATGCACTTAGTACGAACAAAATGTATGTACTTAATGTAAATTTAATGTCTAGTCACAAAGTAAGAACAAAAAAATTACACTACGTACCGAATATTAATGAATGGTACAATTTTATATCACATTTTTGATATTATTAATAAATGTTACTTAAATAAATGTAGGTTTGTAGGTATTTATGTAAGCTGTAGTAGCTGTTAGGTTTTTAGTTCTTTATTCAGCATTCTTATGGTGTACACTACACATGAGTTTGTTAAAATATTATATTTTGCATCTTACGTTCGGTTCGACTACGCCCACGAAGAAGAGCCGACACGAAACTTCGCAGGGTACTGCACATATTTTATTTATTCACAAATTTATGCGTAACATTTATATTTAGTTTATTTATTTATTTCAATTACTGACTTCATATATCTAAAAGTTCACGAAAAAGTCGAAAGATAATAATTAAAGTTGCGGAGTAGCCTGGTTGGTGAGCGCGCCCTCTTAATCGAGAGGTAGTGGGTTCGATATCTGGTATGCGCACAGTTTTTACGGATTTTAAAATCCCAGTTAAAATTTGCGTGCAAAATTACAAATGCAGCCAGTGAAGGAAAACACCTCCAGGAAAACAACATTAGGAAACCTAATACACGATCAATACGAATGTTTTACATTTGGTGCATAGAGGTTGACTGGAAGAGATTATATTTTATAATAAAATATCTGTAAATCTTTATATAAATAATATTAAACCTGATGGATGACGGATAGTCGCTGAAATAGGTATGATAAATTTTTTCATTGGTGAAACAGATAATTCAAGCGAGGTTTAATGGGCATTTGTATGGAAATTTGGAAGATGTTTGCTATCGCCAAGCACATTGTACGACATCTATGTTATTCTCTGATCTGTGTGTAGATTACAAGTTACTCGTATGTGTGTAGCGTAGGCGTGTAGTGTAAGCGTCGTAGGCACGGATTTTATATGGAAACGAAGCAGCGCCACTGGCGGGTACGTTACGAACTTACCGCTTCCATACAAAATCCGTGTGTACAATGCAACGTAGGTACATGGTACAACTTGTGATCGGCCCACTGAGTTGTATACCGGTCGTACGTTTGAAACACTAATAACTCTGAATTGTAATTAAAAATAATTTAGTTGCATTATTTCTGAAGTTTCTTTTATATAGACTTCCCTAGATTGTGCACTAAGGCACTTTTACAATAAATATTTGAATATTACACAAGCAGATGTAATAACAATTTGTTTTGTATTTACAATTAAATGTACATTAACTTAAATGTAATTACATTTAAGTTAATAAATTTTAATAACTCGAATCGTGCTTGCAGCATGCACGGATCTACGATGTTCAAAATTTCAGACGTTTCTTTGTACTTACACTTTTAATTTTGAGAAGTAACGCTGAAGGATCGATCTGCCAGAGAAATTACACTTGAAAAATACAAAGAAAACATCTTTCCAATACGATGTCCGAAGCGGGACTCGAACCCGCAACCTTGGATATCTTATTAGCATGTCGTTAAATACAGCCAAGAAGCTCTTGCGTCGAATACGCTGGAACAAGTGGTATACGGTGTATGTGTATACGATCAGTGATGGATAACATTGCCGCGTCTCGCCTACGATGAATCTATATAATTTACGCTCATAATAACAGAGTGACTCAATGACAATGACTGATTTTGTAACGTTGTTTTCGTCGCGGCATCTGATACTTTTATGATTTAAAAAAGTGGAAAATAGGCGTCCAGAGCGCGGGCTGGGGTTGGCGTAGAGATGCGGACGCCGGGCACCTAGCAAGAAACTAATAATGTATCGCAGCCCTTGTAACAAAAAGGTGAACAGAGGATCGATCCTACCCTACCATCACTGCGCGCCAGTCAGGGACTAGCGCGGTGTGCAAACCCGCTCAGAATATATGAACAACATTATGATTGTGCAAGAAGCGGCAGAGGTGTGTCAGGATCGTGGCACGTGGAGATCCGTTGTCTCTGCCTACCCCTCTGGGAAACAGGCGTGACGCTATGTATGTATATGTGTATGTACTTAGTACTTATTTGATTGTTACAGTATTTGCAGTGATATGTTTTAATTTTAATTATTCTCAATAGTGAGCATTGAGCAATAAGTGAAATCTAAAAATAAAAATGCAGAAATGAACAAATCACAAATTTTATTTAATACCTCTATTACATACATTCAAGAAATTGTAAAGATCATTTTATAAATATTTAAAAAATTACATGTATTACTAATTTTATCATTCTAATATTTCATTTACGTAATCTATATGAATTAACGTCACGTATTACCTACCCGTCGAAACATCTAAACTTTTGAAATAATAACTATTATTTATGTAGGTCTTTTTAAGATTTAGAATATTGCAAGCGAACTGTTTTTATTATGTACACCACCTTTATCTTTGAACGAATAAAATTAATATTGATGACAAAAACACTGGAACTTGAGTGGTGCGAAAGAATTAATGTACACATTAAACATAATAACAAACAAAAATAGGTACTTAAACACAATAATAAATATAGCTTATGAGAAATTACCAATTACCCTAGATCTAGCTAGCTAGGTAGAAGTGGTAACTCTCGAGCCATCTCTCTCTATCAAATCATAAATTATAATAATAAAAAAAAAACTGTTATAAACGTACAGGCGACAAGTCTCATTTCTGTGCATCATAGGCATTGTCGATCACGAACGAACCCGATCACGTGACTGGACAGCGCGAGGTGTATGAGGTGTAAGAGACAAGTTATTTTTTTATTGTTCGTCTCATTTTGAATAACACTGTCGGCGGAGGCGCACGCGTCTACCGCAGGCATGGATTAATAAGGATGGATAACTCATACATAGTTGAGCGGGGTAACGACGTACGTGCCCCAGGGACACTGACAGCCGTGCGCGAAAGGGAGATGGAAATATGACTAAGTCGCACATTAACGTGCATCGCATACGAGACGCCCCCCGCCCGCGTGTCGTCTTCTTACCCCTTTCGTGGCAACCGCTGTTCTGTTTGCTGTGGACGGGGATGAGTAATCCATCCTTATTAATCCATAACGGCAGCGCTTGCAAATTGGCGGGAAAACGATGCACAGATATGAAACTACGCGTGTGTACATTGCATCTGATATTTTGCTAATCTGATATTATGATAGTGAGGTTAACTATTATCTACTTTACAAGAAAAATACTTAAATTATATTCAACATCACATATTTTTAATTCAATTCAGGCAATCCCAATAATTACAATAAGTACGTACAGACCAACACGTGTTATTTATTTTTACTTCTGAAATAAATATTCTTTAATTCAATCTGAATTATTATATGTTTTCTTTCAAATTTAAAGAATCCCCGACAGTGTAAGAATTTAAAACATAAAACAAATACAATAATACATAATATGCACAATGTATTACAGACATTTATTTGATTGAACCTCATATTCCGTACACTAATGCATACTTTCAGAATCGTGGATTCCCCTGAACAGTTTCAGAGGTCACTGGCGGTGGTTGGACTGGCTCGACTCGACCATTACACAGGCCTGCAAAGGTTTTTATGCCAACTGGCGTTGATATCAACTAGGCTTTGTGTGCAGATCACGAATTTGTAATTAGCTATTTGAATCAGGCCAAGTCTTTGAGAGAAATAAAAAAAGATATTGTAAAAAAATAACCATTTACCTACTGAATGTAGATGTTTAAAAATGAGAGAGGCATCGAGAGACAGTTTTACTTAAATACTTGCCATATATCCACATTTGCACACAATGCGAGGAACCCATGGAATACCTAGATCTTCGATACCAGCGCCAAAATATCAAAACGACATTCTCAGGAAATGAATGAAAATGAATGAATGGGTTGCGGAGTAGCCCAGTTGGTCAGCGCGCGCCTCTCACTCGAAAGGTCGTGGATTCGGTATGTGGTAGGTATGCGCACAATTTTTTCCGGATTTTAATCTCGGTTAAAGTTTGTGTGCAAAATAAAAATGTCCGGGGTACATTACCGGAAGGAAAATACCGCGAGGAAACCTATACACTACAATACGAATGTGTCGTAGTGTATAAAGGTTGATAGGAAGAGATAGCCTCCGGCAATAAGTCCGCCTTTTGCTAAGCAGAAAAGTCTATATTTATTTATTTATTTAGTTATGAAAACCGCGGCTTCTGCAGTCCGCTGGTGTGATTGGTCATGCGGTTACTTACTCGACCGCATGGGAGAGGTTTACACGTTCGAAAATCCTGTCGACAGTGTCGATTTCCGTTCTGAATTAAATGACAGTGCGACAGTGACAGCCTCAGGAAAAAGACGACACTTCCTCGCTGTTAATGAAGAACCATTGGTTGACTAGCATTCGAAGGATGTGGACTTGTCGATTTCGCCGTACACCATAGGTCCAAATGAGGGTCTCTTTGCTAAATGCTGGACTCTGAGTCGATACATCGCAGAGATTGTCATGTAGCAACGTCACATAATCCCATTCTGTCGCTGCGCAAGATGACAGAGATTTAAAAACAGAAATAATGAAAGAAGCAGTTAGAAAGGTGTGTACTTTCATCAGTACAAATACGCCTCGCCGATACGAATGACCTTAGCGACGAAGGTTTTCGCAGCTATGCTCAATGAATCTATCAGTGATAACTTTTACGGTCGACAGATTCTATTAAACTTTGAGTCACTACCGAAGCACAGCGTGTCGGCGTTGTTGCGACCTGTGAATGTACGGTAGCACTAGGCTAGCTAGAATCTGTGAAGAGTGCCACCAGGAAGTTGATATATGGCAAATGCGCAACTTTCTGCGTCCATAGAGCAGTATGTAGAAGAAGAAAAATGTATGAAATCAGCGACAATAGCGATACCCGGTTCCGTGTCAGCACTTCCTGGTCAATCTACATCAGTTCGGCGCCAAATTGTATTCCGATATAGCGGAGTTATTCAATAGTTTCACATCAGTTAACCAAAGAAGACAATCGCAGACCATGTTCAAAAGGTCAACTCATTGGGGCGGCCGACAGCAAGGATGGATATGTGAAGGGCGCTTTTAACATTCGTGTTCCAACCACATTCAAGACTCCTAGCAACGATGAGGACATTGGGATCGCTGATGCCGACGACAAAGTTCCGACACCACTTGGAAAGATTTCGCTCTTTCTGGAAACTTCAATCTTAACTTTGGAGTAAATGATGTTTGAGCCGGTGTAGCAGGCCTCTTCTACTTCATCCCACAGCTTGGCGATTTCGAACAAGCTTCAGAAAGTCTAAATAAAAAAAAATCTCGATGATGACACGGATGATCGTTCTACCACGTGGACTGCCAAAATGCAGAGTGGGATCCAATAGATGCGTATGGTGCGTTTGCTCTTATTGTAACTTTTGAAACATGTAATCTTTTGTGTAACCCCTCCCCTGCATGGGTTGATTACTATGAATACAAAAAATAATCAGTATTTGTTTTCACACATTTAAAATGTGACCCCTGGGTCACGAGAATCGTGAGCAACCATAAGTTTATGTAATATATATATTTAAATGCACGTAGGTATACCCAGAAGACCGGCTTCGGAAAATGTAGTAATTTTTTACATAAATGCATGCATTACCCATGAGATTTCGGCCAATTTAGTAATCTAAGGCGATAAAGTGAAGTTTAATGAACGTCAATACATGTAATCGCTTATATATAACTGAAGAACCACTTTATTGATTTACATACGATTTTCACTGTTACATTGTGTCTCTTTCCAAGAAGGTTTTAGGCTATAAATCATCACGTTGCGTCATCGAGGGCATGAGCAGTGAGGAAATATGTTGCCGCGCGCGCGTTAGAGAATCGGGCGCTTCTAGATATTATATAAATTACAGATTTAGATTTATGCGTACTTACCTAGTTTTGGTATTACAAAATAAAAATAACAATTATGAATATTATTTGTGTCGAAGATAGATTAAATAAAATATACACAATGATTTTAAGCAGTAATACTTAAACATTGGTCTACAAACAAATACTAAATCTATGTGCTTAATATTTTTTTAAATTTTTTTATTACTTAAAAACATAAAAACATAAAATGCATTTGTCTAAAGTTATGGTAGGTTTGCATGTGAAAACTCAGCCTAGCGTAAGGATTAAATTATATGATCTTTGCTTGGAATAATTTCTAAAAAAAATCTATAAGTAGGAGTCTTAATATTAATATTCATGAATCTAAAAATCTTGGCACGTTTGTAAATAAAAATTGGCCAATTGTCACTTTCCGTCTTACGTATCTAGTTACGGCTACATAGAAAATAATATGTAAATAAATCTAGATCGCCTAAACAATGGACTAGACTTTGTCACGAAATTACATAAAAGAACATTACTAAGATTACACAAAAATACTGGAACAGTTAGAAAGTTGCTATGTGGTTTCTTGGCTAAAATTACGTTCATGGGTTATTACGGCCTTTACCTAAAATTGTCTAAATAATATTCAAATGAAGACTAAACGTTATAAATATATTTAGCAAAATTTTGTAATTGAAATATTCTTCAGGTAAAATTCAAGTATATAAGAAAAAGTATTTTTTTTAGTTTACGTAAAATAAATTTTACAATTACTAATACAAAACAGCTACATAATCAATTTAACAATTACATAATTTTAAACAAAGCCAACAATTTTATTGACTCTCTGAAAGTAAAATACCTAAGAAAACTTGCACCCTATATTATTAAAATAAATTTACTTTTACATTATTTTAAATAGCATCTTTGGACCTATTAATTATTTGCACATCACCAAAAAATCTATATTTAAATAAAAAAAAAATTCCCAAGATAATAAATAAATAAGCCATAGAATAACTTGAAAATATTTTAACTACGTTTTTTTTTTAAATAATGCAAAATCATGAAAAGTACGTCTCTGACGCTCTAATTTTTAGAATAATTTCTTAATTGTATATTCGAGAGTCTAAATTTTATTGGCTCGTTTTTAACTTTCGATTTTGACCTTGGAACTGTAACTAACATCACATTTCGTATTAAACTTTTGCATTTTATCATTTTAATTATAACTGATTTAAGAAATTCACTGATTAATATTTATAACAAAACATTACAATTAAAAAAAATATACATTTGACAATTTTTTTTTTAATGAAGTTCTCATTTCTGAAGGGCGCTTCCGATTCGAGCCTTTCGAACATAGCAGGTACCTTTTTATAATATTACTTTGTAGGTCATTTAAATATGAAAATTATAGTCAAGGTCATGCATGACTAAACAATAAGTGCTTCTGGTGAGCTGTATTTATTGAACCTAAATTTTAATGTCCGCTTTCTTAAGAACAATGACATAAAACATAATTTGAATACATTTCAAGGTCACTTCTATGGATTCGGATTATTAATCTTCAACTGTAGACCTTAAACATGCTAATAGACGCCAGAATATGGATGGTGTGTGGTGTGGTTACTTACAGTCCTTTCCGTTCGAATCTTCTTCAAAACTACATATTTCTGTGCATGGTCTGGGATACAAATCAATCAGTTCAGTGTAGCCGGCTGGAATTGAGGGAAGTGCTGACATGGTACCGCCTTCATAACTCACCAAGGTGTTTAGGCTGACATCACTGGTACCAGAAGAACTGGTGCATTAGGTGATGTAGGCATTCGTGTCAGTTTCCATAAAAAAAAACAATGAAATTTGATCTTTTCAAAGTAATTTTAGCGAGCAAAAGGTCATTATTTTTCGAAAGCCATTCTATATGTAGAATGGTTCGGTTAGGCGGTATAGAACAATACTTCAGACTACATTTTGGCCGGCACTCTGTGGACATCTTCAGAGTCAGGACGCATATGACGAATACAGTTGAAGGATAGAAAACGACATTACAATTTTAATTGTATTGCATATGTTAGCGGTAATAGAAAAGTGGCACCAAAAGTCCGTGTATTTCATACTTCCTTAATATATCCTAAATAAAAAAAAAAGATTTATTTATTGTAAAAAATATGTGAAAAAGAAATAAAATAAAAGTGTAAAAGTATTCAATTATATAAATGATTTCATTAAAATTATGAGAAATAATTGATAATTTTAATTTGATAATAAGCACATGCACATTATTGTATTACAGTCACTACACTAGAAATATCTCTCTAGCAGTGATCGACTTGTAACCATTTAAAATTAAATATTTCATAGGGGGAGCGTTTAATACATTCTTTAGGGCACTGCCCATATTTCATGGAGTTAAAAAAAGTCCAATATCTCTGGTAATGGATTTTTTGTTATTACCGAAAAATTACGCCTTCTTTGACTCCGAGAAGTAATGGCAGAGCAGTGATAAGTTTAGGAAATATGAAAGAAATACATCGACTCTAGTTGAGGCTGTTCTGTTAGCGCGAACTTGTGCATTTGAAACTTTTCATGAAAATTTCAATTTGGTATCCTACATTAGATTTTCGTAATATTATGCCATCAGGACATGCACTGGTGACGGAAACCACTACCCAAACCGAAAATGTATTTTAATATTTTATAATTATCAGGAAATATTGAAAGCCATTGGAACTCCGGCGATTCAATGTTGTATTTGGCTCTTAATTAAGTTCTTTAAGCGTCGTCTAACTCATAAATTTCAAGGTAAGTATTCTATCGTCAAATTAATGTCATTGTCAAGGTCAAACAACTTGATCTTTCAAGGTCACAGAAAAAAATAAGCATAATGTACTTGCGAGTTAACACACAATAATAATGACCTTTCAAGGTCACTTTAACGCAGTCTGTCTTCTATTTTTCTTACTAGTTGACCTTAACATGGCCTATCTGACGATTTTAAACCGTTTGACCTTGACATTGGTTTTGGCTGCACCGCCTTTCATGGCTACGGCGATGTCTTCGTGGTTGGCGGTGAAGAGGTCTTTGCCGTCTACAGCGGAGATGATGTCGTACTTCTGGAGTTTTCCGTCGAGGTCAGCTGGACCGCCAGGCAACTGTAATGTGAAAAAATAAAATTTTCCTATGAGCGTTTGATTGCCAGGTATTCAGAGAGAAGTTTGATCCATTTAAAATGAAAAGCGGAGATAGCACTCCACCATGAAGTACTCCATCAGACATCTCACCATCAGTTAGTAATAAGTATTCCAAATTAAATAACCTGTTACTGATGCCCACTAAGATATGTACCGTGGGAGCCGATTTCTTGTTACCATTCAAGTTGAGAACATAATTCTAAAATATACTACACCCACCGGCACGGAATGTGGCCCACCCGTACTTATAAAGAAATGCATTTCTCAAAAAGTACAAAAATTTTTTGAAGTTTAAGTTTTTCAAATGACTATTGAGGTTCTCTCGAAGTTTCAGACAATTTCAGGGTATAAGAAAACATATTTCCCGTGAAGTACTGTTACGAAATGTTCACAATTAATCAAATTTCAAAAAGGCTTCATGGGGGTGAGTGATCAGAGGTCCAACAGTCTGTGTTGGTAAAGACATTCAAAACAGACAGATCAAGCGTTATTAATCAATAAAAAAAAACAATAAGTAAACACGTTAAGTAGGTAATTAAAAAATCATTCTGAGCCAATTCAGCATCAGAAATGCAAGCCACTTGTGTCTCGAAATTGAATGTAATGTGAGAAGTTAAAAATGGAAACTACCAATATTTTCTTAAAACCCAAAAATATATAATTTTTTTATAGAAAGACTATTTAAAATATAAAGTACGGGTGGACCTCATGCGTGCCGGTGAGTGTATATTCAATGCATTCTGAAGTGAAACAATTTTATAGCGGAGTGTATTAGGTAATCTATGGTTATAGTACCCTGATAATGCCCAGAATACGTACGGCTATCTTTCTAAACACAAACAGCGATTTGCACATGCTGCCTCCCTACAACCTCGCAGGACCAAAGCATCTGTCAATTTAACTACTTAGAGCGGCGACTGTGAACAAGTGGAAAGTGACGAACGTCTTTTTTATCAACGTCGTTTTTATCAACATAAAAACTAAGGTGTAATAAAAAAAACAAGATTACAATTTTTGATAAAAACCCCGACGGAAAAAACACAGGACTCCTTTGCAAGGACTTTTTAAAAAGTTTCAAATAATTCTACAGAACACAATGTAACATATAAACATATAACCCTCTTTTTAGTTCGTAGTCAGGCAATATAATTGAATCAATGATATATAAAGATCTACCTAGGTACATATGTTAAAAAAACCGAAACATAAACAATTTAAAAAAATCCTATTAAACCGAGGTAATGTTTCTTCCTTCGTACGGGTTACATTGGATGAATGTTAAAATTAATAATCACTGAAAATTGTAAATTTTTGTACTTATATTTTAGTTCATCCAATAAACCGTTTCTATTCTATTCTATTATATGTAGATTTTAGTATCCTATTAGTCTTATTTTTCGTTAATCTACATCTGCACTACCCTTTAGTCTTTATATTCTGCATCTTCTCGTCATCACCCAAAGGTCGATTGTCAGAAAACGCTACTACAGCGTTAAGTCCGCCTTTTTGCTCTATGTTTTCAGCTGTATTTCTTGTTTTATGTTTCTGTGCAAATAAATAATTTCTATCTATCTATCTATTCCTTCCTTATGTTTGCGGCCAAATTAATTATGTTGCAAAAATTACTACCTAACAATATTTAATTATTATATTCTTAGTATCACAGAAAATTTGTGTTAACTCAAAGAATTACCAATTACTGGAACATTTATAAATACTACTACATAAAAACCTCATAAAAATTACGAGTAATAACTTCAGATCTTACAAACTAGTCCAGATATGTAGTACCTAAGTAACTTTGTGTTTTATTATCTAGGCTTGCTTCAGGCAGCGTACTTAATTGAAGCCTAACTTTGTCGTAGTATTACTAGTAGTTTGTAGATTAATAATTAAAACTATGCAAATATTTCATTATTACGCTTAAGCAATTATTAATTAAATGCATTGCTATGCAGGCTCATTATTAATCCAATCTGCAATTATGGCATATTGGGCAAGACATCCATACATATAACTCACGCTGAACGCTACATACATAAAAACAAGGACAAGATGTCCTTGTTTTTATGTAGTAATATTTATAAGTGTTCCAGTAAATGGTAATTCTTATAGTTAACACAAATTTTCTGTGATACTAAGAATACAATAAATAAATATTACTATTAAATATGTCTTGCCCATATGTTTAACATATGTTTTGCATCATGTGGGGCCGGTACTTAAAATAATGACCCCACTGCATCTCTTCCCACGCATGTCGTAAAAGGCGACTAAAGGATAAGGACAAGATGCCGTGCTAAAGGGCGACAAGCTCGCCACACCTTGGCACGGTACTTCACAAAAATTTCTTTCGTCAGTCTTCTTTGATCCATTCTTCCAACCACCGAAGCATTCCTTTCGCAATCCTTGTCACTATATCTTCTTTCAGACCACAACGCTCTCGCACTTCACAATTTCTCAATCTGTGTCTCTCATTGTAACTCCTCACATACTCCTGAACGCGCGCATTATTCTGCTTTCGTGCTTCGTCTGCCAGACCCAACTTTCACTCCAGCACATCAGTGTAGGCGCCAGAACTCCACCGTGGACAGCCAAACGCGCCCTATTGGACATATGCACATACTTTTGGCTGTGTTCTTCATGTTCTTCTTCTAATTAGATATGATATTAAGGTTTTGGAGAATTCCTCTCTTTCAATATGTAAACAGTTGATTCAATTTCAAATAATAATCTTCAAAGCGCCTTGAAGTTTTAAACTAACTGCACACTGTTGAAGGACTTCCCTTTCCTTTATATTTATGTGATTTTAAGATACTTACAAGAAACATTAATTGCCTATATAAAATAGATAGATAGATAAATTCTTTATTGCACACAGAAAATAATTAAATACAGAAAACAATAAAAGAGTAAAGAATAGCGTACAAAGGCGAACTTATTACTATGTATACAGCAATTTCTTACAGCCAACCTTTGGGTGATTAGGATTGTAAGAAATTATATATAGTATACCCTACACAAATAAGATGTACCCTCAATGACTCAATGGCTGACTCTGTTACGCTCGCGGCTTTTGTTTTCTCTGGACATGGCGGCGGCGTCGAGGCATCTGATATTTTTATTATTTTAAAATAAACGAAAACTGTCGCCCGAATGGCGCTTGGTGGTAAGGATGTTCAGAGGCGGGGCCGGGGGCCGGGGGTAGGCAAATAGGCATAGTATAGGGGCGACATAGGTGCCTTGCAACAATTCTGTTTAAATATATTGTAGAAAAAGCTTGCACTTAATACCTTTTATCTCTCTCAAAAGTTGCCAACTCATATTTTTATAGATGTGCATGCGTCCTAAAATTATTATATTGTATTGTATTCATTTATCGTAATATAATTTATACACATATAGTTGTTGTCAGGTCACATTACTCGTCCATTTTGGTTATTATAGGTGTGCCTATTATAAAATGTTATGCTACAAACTCGATATCAATTTAAAAATTGACAATTTCAATTATATATAACACTTGGTTACATAGTCAAATAAAATCAAATCAATAAATCGCATTAAATATTAAAAATATAACATTAAATTCAAAACATGAAAATTCAACAAATTGTATCACATAAAAATTCAATAAATTATATGAATTAAATTTATTTTACTAATTCAATTTTAAAAATAAGTTGTTTTGTTCAAGTATAAGTTGAGATGTCATACTAAACAACAAATTAAAAAAAAAAAATGTCCTGCGTGTCCAACGTATGTCTGTGTAAGAACTACTGAATTGATCAATTGCGCTGCACTATTACTTTTTTACTTTACTTTACTTTAAAAAATGTAAACCTGGGCTGTAGTTTTGCCCCGTAGGTACAATACTGTATACAAAGTAGGTACTTAATATGTATTTGTATTTTTAAATACGTCCTACGATTGGTCATGATTACGTACGGTCGACTAGTTTCATTTCTGACGTTCGAGGAACCTTGTCACATATAATTATTCTGTGTAATGCGTGCTTGTAGCTTGCAAGTTTAAATTTGACAAGGTTCCTCGGACGTCAGTGTACTATGACCTAGACAGCATAACAAAATATCAATTTGTCCAGCTTACAATAGACCCAAAGCGTAGTTATCTTGTTTTGTATGCTTTCTTCCTGAACCACGAGCGCGGAGCGTGTGGGCGTACACAGAAAGAAACGATTTCTTAAATCAATAATTGCGAAAGTTTTAACTTTATAGTGTTATTTCAAGGACATATTTTCTCAAACGAAGTCAGTATTCTTAAATAGACAAACGTCTGTTTTTTGTATCAATGTAATATTAGTTTTAAAAATTGTGTTATTTCAAGTATATATTTTCTAAAACTAAGTCAATATTCTCTAACCAACACACGTGATACGTTTGCATGAATACAAAATTAGTTTTAATAGTTTTTCTTAAACCAAGGATATATTCTTAAATCAAGTCTTTATTTTACTTAAGTTAATAACATATTTTTATTGAAGTAAATATCACAGCAATTCTTCGTTAGACAAATGCATTTTTTTTATTAAAGACATTTCGAGTGTTCATCCTAGAATCACCAATCGAATTGATTTGAGAGCACATATATTCTTAAGTCAATTCGCTATGTCACTTAATTTAATAAAATATTTTAATCGAAATAAATATAATTGCAAGTCTTCCTTAGACAAACGGGTTTGTTTGTTAAAGACATTTAGAGTGTTCA
>WYDE02013230.1:0-13030 GCA_009867175.2 Adela reaumurella | reverse complement strand
GAATGAGTGGGGCGAGAGCGTAACATAGCTGTCAGAGCGTATTGTCCGTGTCGCGCGGGGAAAATCTGAGGGTGATTACACCTATAGAGGTGTATCATTTCACTGACTTTAACAGATACACATACTTACCTAGGTATATGCATCCCGCCGGACTTCTCAGACCTATATTATTGTATACTAGTACGTATACATTATTTTGATGAATCTTATGGTGTAAGCTTTGTAAGCGCCCGAAAAATGCTCTTTTTTGGCGACGGTATTACAAAATCGAGAAAAATACTTTTCTTGTCTACTTATAAATTCAAGTGTATTGCCGTATATGTATTATACATATAAATAAACCTTTCGCAAGAAATTCTGCAAATGATAGTGAGAACCGCATCAAAATCCGTTGAGTAGTTTATAACAACAAACAGGCGAACAGACATAGAAGCGGAAAGCGACTTTGTTTTATGCTATTTAGTGATAGGTAGGTGTACATTATTTCATAAATCTATGTATGTAGTGTTTCCTTGAAAAAAATATGAGTTACGAGGGCACAACATAACGCGTACAGAAACACACACACGCACACACAATAGACCCAAAAACATTACCACTCCTCCTTGTGTAAACGGGTAAAAAGCTAATGCTCCCGGTAAATGAAAACATTTTTTTTTCTTTTTGCTTATATAAATACCCACTATACCGTATATTACTTATAAGGTTTATACGTATAGTCTGTACGTAAGTATATTGTACTTGCATAGTGAACCGGACTATCATTGGTAATAAATTAATTATACAAGATAATTAACTACTAGATAGATGCATGCTAATGGCCGCGAGTTCCAGTTGTCTCGACTCGACTGGAGTGGGGTCAGTCCGTCCGTTCCGTACCGTTATACAGGGTGTCCCAAAATTCAAGCAAGACTTAATTTCGCTTATTACTATACAAGATAATGCAATTACTGTTTGTTTACAGGTGGAAATATAGTTGGTTTAATTAATGTGCTAGAGGAACCTTTATATTATCTGTAAAAACTATGTACATATACCTTTTTATATTTTGTGTGCCACTTTTATATAAGTCTATTTTTTTTCTTGCACATTTTTTACTTCCATGTGAAAATTTAGACAAATAATTTTCGTTAAGTCAATCAATCAATTCGTTTATTGCCCAAAAACATGAACCATATTCTGGTATGACAAAATATTTTACATTCAACTGATAACTTAGTATAGGTACATACATACATATTACAAAACATAACTTATCAATAAAAATAAGATACAATTTTTTTATAATAGTTTTGTAAAATATTTCCATAAAATAATAAATTGAAATTGATTCTTCCAAAATTATAGAGTATAAACTTAATTTATATCGTTAAGACAGTGGTTCCCAAAGTGGTGGGTCGCAACCCACTGATGGGTCGCGTGCAGATTCCAGGTGGGTCGCGAATACAACGTATGAACGTATGGTATAATACGACAAATACTGTAAATTTGAAAAATAGAAAGCATCCGTCACTCTGAATTATTTCGCCGTACCTACCCTAAACACACACTTGGCAATACAAATTATAAAAATACAAATGAAAAATATCGATGAAAAATATCGTTGACTTTCTTTCTTGAATTTGTTTAGCAACTACACTTAAGTAGGTGTTCAGAAGATATTTTGGTATTAAATATGTCGAAATATCAGTTATTTAATTGTATTTTTAAAACTTTTTTTTTGTAATGTAAGAAAAATAAAATAAACTGGCCTCAGAAAAAGTAAAGGGACGGGGCTTCCCATACAAACGACGCGCTCCGCACCTCCGGGCCGCCTTGCCGCCACCCACCACCTTTGCGCCGTTAGTAGGTACTCCGCACAAAATGTATCATTGTTCTTTAGCTAGATATTATTTCTGTAATGTTAGGCAACAAATTCAAGGTAACATAATCTTTATTTTCTCTAATTATCGCGTCTCTAAGTCTTACCGTAAGGGCTGGACGATTTTAAAGGTCATTCTATTTTTTTGTAAAAAGTTTAAGTTGTGATGTATATATTTTTCGTGTAATATATGTGAGATCCTCTACTTTCGTATTTTTTTTAGAATTTTGGCATTCCCGTTTTGGAGATTAAGGAAAGGGACTTACATATTTTTGCGATTTTCTCGTAGGTCTCCACAAAAAATTGGTCAATGGAACATTTTTATAATCAGGAGTCCTGGAAAGGGGGTAGTTTCCTGATTTAGGACACTACCCCCTTTCCAACGATATGCATGTTGCCTATAAAAAATAAATAATAAGAAAAATACGTTTTTTCTCCAACTATTTTTTTTTTATTGAAATTGACACTTCACTACATCACCTACAACGTCTAGTGTGAGCCCATAACACCGGGTGAACTAGGTGACATGTCAGTGCTTCCCCCCTTTGATCGTGCCGGCTACACTGAACTGGTTGGAAAACACGACTAGAATTTCAAGAATCATATTTGCAACTATAATTTTCAGGTATTATGTTACCTACGTATGTAGGCAGAGAGTTCATTATCAAGTTTCATCATTAGAATTTTCATTATTCTAAGTCGACTAGTTCAAATGTCGAAAAATAACTCATCAAAACCTATAGGGTAATTCCCGTTGACATATGTAGGATAGAATAGAAACATGAAATTTGGAAAGAAGTAGGATCTCACAGCAAAAGAAAGACTATTTATTAGTGAAGGAAAAAAAAACTAAATCATTAATTTGTACATAGTTATGTCACTTAAAATATATTCTCGTATTTGTCCGTCGGTGTCGGTTCGTAGAGAATCGTAGAGGCTCTCGATTCCCAGGATTGATGAACTACGAGTATCTGCATAGGTACATAATTAAGTTTGTACGGAACCATCAGGGCGCGAGTCCTACACTCACACTTGTCCAGTTATTTTTATCGGCACCACTTTATCGCACAAATATCGCAAAATTCAAATATTTCGTGAATTTTGGGACACCCTTTAGTTGCATACGCGCACAAACAACGCAATCATCCAAGCAACCGGAGAATGCAAGCGAATTCAGTCAGAGCCGTACGTATGGTCAGTTAAGTGTGTGCTCCGCTCGGCGCGTGCGCGACACTTGAGCCATCAAAATGTTTGTTATTATTATAGCATTGTTGTGCTTAATTTTATATTACTACGGCACGAGAACATTCAGTTATTGGAGTGATAGAAAGGTGCCTCACCGAAAGCCGATACCGTTCTTCGGAAATAATTTCAACAACTATTTGCAGCGCGAAAGTAGAACGGAAATAGCGACGGCGCTATATCGACAGTTCCCGAATGAACCACTCGTCGGTTACTACCGAGGAACCACTCCGGAACTGCACGTCAGAGATCCAGAAATCATAAGACAGATATTAACCGTGGACTTTCATTATTTCTATGCGCGAGGCCTAGGTAGGGATCCGGAAGTGGAACCGATGCTGAATAATCTGTTCCACGCGGACGGCGATAACTGGAAGCTACTCCGACAACGTCTGACGCCAGCATTCACCAGCGGCAAGTTGAAGGGCATGTTCCCCCTGATCGTGGAGTGCACCAAACAGTTGCAGCAGCTCGCCGAACATGTATCCGAGAAAGGTGAGCCTTATGATGCGAGAGAGATGATGGCGAGATTCACCACAGATTTCATCGGCGCTTGCGGATTCGGCATCAAAATGAACTCGATAAATGATTCTAGTTCAAAGTTCCGGGAACTCGGTAGAAGAATTTTCACGGTGGAGCTCTCAGCCGCCATAAAGATATGCTTGAAAGAATTGACTCCTACGTATTTTGGACACCTCAAGCCTTTTGAGCAGGATAATGAGGATGACATCGTCGATTTAGTGCGCACAATCCTGGAGCAGAGAAACTACGCACCGATCGGCCGGAATGACTTCATCGATCTCATGCTCGAACTGAAGAGTCAAGGGAAAATCGTCATCGAATCTATTGAGAAATTGGGCGCCGACGGAAAACCGCAGATGATAGATCGAGAGGTGGACCTGATGCTGATGGCTGCTCAGTGTTTCATATTCTTCGCGGCGGGCTTCGAGACTTCATCCTCGGCCACGAGCTTCACGCTGCACCAGCTCGCCTACAACCCGGATGTGCAGGCTACTGCGCAGAGAGAAGTAGATCGCGTGATGGCCAAGTACGACAACCTACTCTGCTACGACGCCGTCAAGGATATGACCTATCTGGAGTGCACCTTAAAGGAAGGGCTCCGAATGTTTCCTTCCTTGGGAGTACTGAATAGGACATGCACGAGAAAATACCAGATTCCTGGGACGAGCATTACGATAGACAAAGGCGTCAATATCACGATTCCCGTCGAGGGCATTCACAATGACGACAATCACTTCAAACACCCTGACCAGTTCAACCCGAGTCGCTTCCTGTTTGAAAACAGTCAAGATAGACACAAGTTCACTTATTTGCCTTTCGGTGAAGGACCTCGAGCGTGCGTTGGTAAGTATATAATATACTTATTCTTATACCTATTACGATTGAGTAGGCAGGTATTTTTGTTTATTTTTGTTGTTTTCATGCTTGTTTACGTAGGTACCACTGACTTTTTTTATGGAAACTGACAAGGAGGCTACATCACCTAATGCACCAGTTTTCTGGTACCAGTGATGTCAGCCTAAACACCTTGGTGTATTATGTAGTTAGGTGACATATCAGCGCTTCCCTCAATTCCAGCCGGCTACACTGTTTCACATCCGCTTCGACCGACCTCCACTCAGTGCGGTGGTACCAACCCGGTAGTGGTGGTAGTAGTGGTAGTGTATCAAGGTTGACTGGAAGAGAACGGAAGAGAACCGGCAATAAGTCCGCCTTCTGCTAAGCAGAAAAGTCTATATTTATTTATAAATGTTTACTCGTGAGTTAGGTTCAAATGTAGTATCTCGATGGGTTCAGCATAATATGTGGTATCATTGGTATTTATATATACATATATGTACCTACTACTTTGTCAAGACAGTACCGGGAAAAGGTCAATAATACACAAAATGCTATTTATTCTTCCAATTCATTTTATCGCCTTCAAAGTAGGCCCCATCCATACACTTACTCCAAAAAATAATCAAAATATAAAAAAAAAAATTGAATTTCCGGAATTGACTTCAGTTCTCGCCGCGAATTATATTTTATGTCTTCTATCCACTGAAAACGGGTGCCTCGAAATGGTAATTTGAGTTTTGGAAAGAGAAAAAAGTCAGCCGGAGCAATATCCGGTGAATACGGTGGTTGTTCGGTGGTTGTTGTTGAGTTTTTGGCCAAAAAAATGTTCACAATGATGGCCTTGTGCGATGGAGCGTTGTCGTGGTGCAAAATCCAAGAATTTTCTTTCCTTCTGGCCTTTTTTTTTGCTCTCTCAAACGCCGCATAACACTCACATAATATTCTTTATTCAGGGTCGGACCTTTTGGCAAGAATTCCGAGTGCACAACACCGCCATAGTCAAAGAAAACCGTCAACATTAATCTGATTTTCGGTTTCGGTTCAGTTGGAAGGCGCCGCCATTCCGAAGCTTGTTGACTGATTTGCATGTCAAACTCGTAAACCCCTGCCTCATCTCATCACCAGTAACAATGCGTTTTACGAATGTAGAGTCGGATTAAATCGTTAATTGTAATTCATCGGAGTTCTCGCAGCACAACACCGATTGCTCTGTTTACCCCGATTCTCGGGATTTAACGTGAGTAATATGTATGTATGTATGTATGTACCGACCACCACATTTCGCCAGGTATTCGGACAAGATATCAAGCAGCATGTAAGGCACGAAGACCCACCTACTGCATGAATGGGTAGAGGAACCGTGCCAAGGTGAGAGTTGGCGAGGTTGTCGCCCTTTAGCACGGCTTCTTGTCTTTATCCCTTAGTCGCCTTTTACGACATGCATGGGAAGAGATGCAGTCGGGTTATTCTTTTAAGTACCAGCCCCACATGATACATCGGTTCTATATCTACTCGTATATTAGAGCTATATTTTCCAGGTAAAGCAAGATACTGAGACAGTTTACTTAAGGGTAACGATACCATAAACATATAAATGGAGTTTTGGACACGTTTATACTTTTTCATATCGCGAAGACCACGAGGGCAAAACGACCAAATTGCAAAAGTGGCGCACATGCTAAATTGCATCGTTAATACCTAAAGAATGGATTTCAGTCATTAAAAAGGTTCCCCCAAAACGCGTACGGTGTTTAGTGGGTCAACAGGACTACTATACTATTGTAGGTAGGTACCTATACAATACTCGTAGCTCGTAGTCTGCCTCGCTCGACGTCATTCAACAATGTACTCGTAGCTCCACTAAATGACTACAAGGTCATTCCGTTCATTACTTTGTCCTTCCCGGCGTGATCCACTGGCACTCATTCAGTTATCAAATGCTGAACTGTATGGCTGTAACAGCGATGTGTCAAGGGTTTTTTTTTAATAATTGTGAACCGGAACGGGTGGCTTTGCCCATACATCCGATAGAAGGTCAGACACAGCCAATAACACCACTCCTCGCGATGACACTCTGAGAGAGGCGACATAGCAGCTGTAAGACAGACAAAATACAATTGATATCATCTTGATGTAGATACTTTAATAGGTGATGTTTTTTTATTTTTTTTTCAGCTTTGTTATTTAATTACATTTATTTTCTATTCCATCGATTTTAAGATAAATGAATGATGTACAAACCAGTTTTTAACCTTCTTCAATATTTTTTTAATATGACTAATTGTTATAATTAAATGTATTACAACACTGTAAAAGTTATGTAATAAACTATTATGATTATCATTATTATGAAAATGGGTTAGAGACTTAAGTTATGCCATATCACATGGCACTATCACAGAATAGGTAATATTTAGTTCACCTGCACTAAGTAAAGTCTTACATGATAGTTGTTACAATAATTTAATAATTTTTAGCCAATTTACGCGTGCTATGGACGTTGTCCTGAATTTTTTTTTAATTCACAAATGTCAATTAAAAAAAAAGAAATGTCTTCTTTGCAGGCACGTCATTTCTATATCATCATTTAATTTCATAAACCGTAACCAACGCGTATGTATGATGCGATGTACTCGTATGACGGTGGATTAGGCAAATGATGTATGTCAGGAACGTGTCAAATGTCGCTCAATTGTCTCTGTCCAGGGAAGAGGCGTGGTATTTATGCATGTATGACGTCAGTTCAATAACAACTGATGAATTCAGCGGAAGTCTCTAAATTGTTAATTTTTGCAAAGCTATAAGAAGTCTTTTTGGGAGATCATTTAGGAAATAATAGAATACACGTACACATACTATGACGCCTCTTTCCCGGAGGGGTAGGCAGAGACGATTGAGCGCCATTTGATACGCTGTCATACATCCTTTTCTACATCCACCGTCGCACATCGCTTCGTGCATGCGAGCAGATTACTGGTGCTGCGAATTTGCCCCTTCCGTAAAAGGTTACCTATTTGGTCATGGCATGTTCCCTTAGGGCGGCGCTGTTCGACAGGTCCTTCCACATTCGCTTTATATATTTATTTTGGTCACTCTCCCTCCATTCTATTCTCTTCATCATGTAAATTTCTCAATCATTGTCGCTAGGTCGTATTTCAATCTCTTGCGTATTTATTAATCATTCTATCTTTCAACAAGGTCAGTCATTGCCAGTCTTGTCTTAACAGGGTTTGCGATACTCGCGATGGGCGTTGAATATTTTTCAGCGAAATTTCCATATACATTAACTGCTGCCTGCTTGCACTCACTGTGCCCACACACACAGGCCTTCGACCTTCAAGGCACCCGTTCGTGAATGCATTCTTGTCGTCTTCCAGTTGCAATCTCGCACATTGATGAAGCCTTACGCGGCTCGCCTCGAGTCGCGCTCGGTCGTCAGCTTATTGCCACCATTATCACACCCGCCGCCTTTCTCGTTATGAAACCCCGAGAATCGAATAGGAATAGAATTACTATGAACAAGCGAGAAAGTAGCGATCGCGATCGATAACTTAGTGCCTTCGTGCCATTAACAATTTTAGTAAATTACATTACAATTTTAACAAAGTAATAATTTTAGAACTCTGGGTTATTTTTAATTATTTCATATTCCGGAAAAAGTTAACTTTGAGCGCGATAGAAGGCCGAACCGTGTACAATTAAACATTTCATAATCTCGACCATGAAATAACTTGGAACAAGGCCAAAGGCCGAGTTGCGTGCGTGCGACATTTTAATATCCCAACCAAGAGGAAACTTGGAGCCAGGATCAAAAGTCAATGTGCGTGCAGTTATCATTTCAAACCAAGAAATCATTTTTAGCGATCCGATCGAAGGCCGTGCTGCATTCACTTAACCATTTCACAATCCCAACCAAACAGTAACTTGAAGCGGGCCGAAGAAGTCATTTTGGTCGAGGCCGAGCCACGTGAAGGTGACCATTCATTCTACAATCCCAACCAAGAAGTACCTAACTCACAAGAAAACTTAGAACTGCTCAAATTCAACAACTACTTATATTTTAAGTGTAAAAAATTTCACTGCACGCAGATCGGCCTTCGGCCTCGCTCCAAGTTACTTCTTGATTGGGAGTGTGAATTGGTAAACTGCTTGCAGCTAGGACTTCGGCCTCGCTCCAAATTTATTCTTACTTGGGATTGTCAGATGGTAAAATTTACATATTTGGGCATTGCTCTATGTTACTTCCTATGTTGAAATTGTGGAAATGTTTAATTCACGCAGGTGAAAAAGGTATATACCTAACGCAACTCAGCCTTCGGTTTTGCTTTAAGTTGTTTCTTGGTTGGGATTTTTATATGATTAACTATATGAAACACGGCCTTAGGCCTCAACTTACTTCCTGGATTGTAATTGTCAAATGTTTAAATGTACGCAGATCGATCTTCGGTCTCGCTTAAAATTATTTGCAAATTTATTGCTTCCTGATTTGAATTATGAAAGGTGTAGTAAGCACGTAACCGAAACGGTGAACTGCACGCAGCTGGACCTTTGGCCTCGCCCAAAATTTACTTGCATGACGCAAATAATAATGTTCGCAATTCAGTCTTCGGTCTCGGTCAAAGTTAATTTTTTGGTGTTAAAAGTGATACTGGATACAGCTCGGCTTTGGATTCGCTAAAAATTATGGGTTGCAATAATACCATGCAACTCCGTGCAACTCGGCCTTCAGCTTGGCTTTGGTCATTTTGTTGAGTAATTTTATGCTAGCAAGGCAGCGGGCACATTTAGTCATCAAATGCAACTTTACGGAAATGAATCTCTACTACAGCTATAGTTTTATCTTCTTCATTCTCGAGTTTTTAGAAGTAGAATTAAATCGGTCGGAATAGCGCCCCACGCCTGAAGGAGCTCTTTTCCGCAATGCCGTATGGTGTACGTAGTACTCGTGGCTCGTGGGTATTTCAGTCTCCGCTGTGACTCATGTGAGGACGTGATATGTTATGTATGATACACCTACTCGTATAATGCATGCACACAGTCGAGTCGTGGCGCGTTTTAATTACGGAGTAATGAGGTGGCTTTTCGCCATTTTTTTATGAGATATTTTTAGGAAACGATTTAATATTGTACAATTTTATTCTTACATTTGCATGTCGCTTGCATTTTGCCACACTTTTATTTTAAAATAATGGCGCCGGGTGCACATGGGCGTCTAAATTAGGCGTTCGCTTGCTTAACATCATTCTATTATTTAAGTTGATATTATATCATAGAGATAATTTTAATGCTGGCCGCAGCAGCGGAGCAATGTGTCGACGTGATTTATTTACTTCCCCTTGATCTAGAATCATGTAATTTAAACAATAGTGAAAAAATCGAACATCGTCCATCTTTAGTTATGTATGTCAGATAAAACATACTCAATTATGTAGTCGCCCGTAGGGGTCGGTGTCGAAAGCCAACCAAAAATAGTAGACTCTTGATTTCCAGGATAGATTAACTATATAATAACTACTAACTCGACTAGGGCCAGAAAACTTTTGTTGTCTTCTATGTTTGTCCGCACAACTACTAGTAAGCGGTTCGGCCCATCCCATCGGGGTTAAATTTTAATGTTAATTCTATGTGTCAATAGCTCGCCACACACCAATTATCTACTTCCAAGAAGACCTGGCAAGACAGATCGGGAATTTTCAACATCCACTCCTCCTAAATGGTTTGACCGTTCGCACTGACATTTTGAACGTTCATTCTTTATGACAATATTTCTCCAAACACCAATTTTAAACTTCTTAGAGGAACCGAAAAAAACATACAAATTTTTCAACGTTCGTCGCAAGTATTACGAGCCTGTTACGACAAGACTGGCGTACATCTATCTTGTCAAACGGAACTTGTCCTATGTAAGGGAACCTCAGGGAGCGAGTCCTACTCGTACTTGTACACAACTTGTACTTGTTGTATTTATGACTTAGATATTAAATGAAATATTGTCTTAAACGGAAGCTTTTATTGCGAGGTACGTAATAAAGTTCTATAATAAATAAATGAAACTCGAGTGTAACGAAACATGTCTGCGATAACGCGTACCCCTCAGTATTTGGGGTTTGGTAATTATAACGTAGGCTATCTCTAGGCTAATAATAATAATTCAAATTCAGGTATTCCATATATCGTTTAGGTGATCGTGTACAACACAAATATGAAAGAATTTTTCAATGTGATTGCGAATTTTGTTTGACCTTCCCATACATTAATGCCGCAAGATTTTTTTTAATATCCGGGGATGTAAATTTTTTTCTCAACCATATTTTAAAATTTTTTCATATTGGTTTTCTATGTACACTACGCAAGGACCCTACCCTCCATGCCGTGTCCATGCCACCCTACCGTCCATGGTCTGAATGATTGCCCGTATACCTGTAACAACCCGTATATTTTACAGGTCAATTGAAAGGCGAAGCGGGTGGCGCGAACGAAATCAATAGCGTCATTACGTCATCGGTGGTGCGTCATCAGAGTTAATTTATATAATTAAGGTATTTTATCGCGAAATCCTTTGACAATTGTTAAATTTTAAACAGGTATTTTCTCTAGAACTATTAGTGCAATATTGATGCCTAGTGAAAAAGGGCATAATGCGCTTCTACCGTCATACATCGCTTCATGCATGCTCACCGGTTACGGGTGCTGCGAAACTGCCCTTTCCGTAAAAAGGTTACCTATTTGGTCATGATTATGTTCTCCTAGAGAGGCAACGTTCGACTCTTCTGGTCTTTACAATTATTATGGCAGAGAATTTTGGGTATGGCAGAAGCGACATGAATGTATAATAAATGCAGTTGAAATCCGTTCATTGAGAAAAATAATAAAATGTGGTATTCACTTCACCGTATCTTTGAAAGATACGGTGAAGAATAAACGTGTAAGAGAAAAATGTGGATTGAAAGAAGACATAGCGACAAGAATAGAGAAAGGTATGCTCAGATGGTTTGGATGCATGGAGAGAATGGATGGTGAGAGAATGACCAAACAAACAATGACGCGAATGTAGCTTTACACCATCACTTTAAATAGTCTTGGGGCTGAGCAGTATCAATGAAAGAACAGTGTAAACGGATTTTAGTGCCAAATGGTAGTAAAGGATAACGCTATGGCCTGGGTTCGGATGGTCGCTGGGAGGGGTGATTTACCGCGGGCGAATCCACGTGCAAAAAGCTTGTTATCGCCTACCCGAAACATAATTGCTCACTGCTCCGACCCCCGAAAGCCTATCTCGATGGTAAATATCCTATAACCCATGCTCACTTGTTAGAGAATACGTCAGTGAATGCCACATGAGAATTGATTGAGTCGTTCTCGAGTTATAAGCGGACAATAATTCCATCCCGGCGAAAGCGCATACATACACATGACAGATTTTTTGCTATATCTAATAAGATATTAGAATAGGAAATAAGATGTACCTGCAGACACGATAATTGGTAAGAACATATTCTGTCAACTAAAAATATGGAGTGTGTGACTAAAATGCTCTAATATCATGTAATTGAGAGGCCTGCACCCAGACCGAGCAGAGTGGCGAATATAATGGCTGCAAAAAGAAGAAAGGAAGAAAGAAATAATAATATGGATGTAAGTAAATATGACAAATCGAAACGTCCTTATGCGAGGAAGTCCTTGATAGTATTCGATTGTTTTTAGTAGTTACATAGGTCTAATGAGTAAACTGGGTTAATTGTTGACGCGCGCGCCGCCTGTGCTCAAATGAGCGATAATTCCGAGGCACGCCTACTCGTTCCGCTTGTTCGCGCAATCGCGTAACTATTCGTCCTTACGCGTAACTCTGGTAATTTTCAAATCTGACGTAACTTTATTAAAAAATTCAAATGTACTCTATGAAACGTATTTTAGGTGTTTACATCAACTAAATTACTGTAAAATTTCATTTTGCGAATAATTTTCAAGTTGGATACACCGATTTTATAATGTCTACGTTTAATAAGTAATTTTTCATTCACAGCTTTCGAGCCATTCCTACAATTATTTATTAATCTCGGCGCAAACCTACAAAAACCTAATTAAAGCTTGAACTTCATCAGTTTAACTATCCCGACAGATCAATTTCACGATCGTATACCTATTTGTATTGATTTCAGGTTGTAAAGAGACCCTGTCAGAATTTAGACAATTATAGAAAGTATTAGGTTCAAAGACCTCATGCAACATAGCATAGCATCGCGTAGCGTGCATGTATCGGAGATTATCTCTCGAATTAGTTAGTGTCCAACATATCTTGTACCTACGTGCGAGACTTCATTCATCCGCTAATATCATATAGAGCATTTAAATTTTGTCGCAGCTTCTTTATTACTAGCGCCCTAGATCAGCTAAGTATATTATTAGGATTCCTTAATTCAGCGCGCCTTGCATACTGTTAATTTTTTTTGTTCTTACTAGGTCAATCTTTTAAATATACGTATTTACGTCATGCTGAGTCTTAGTCACTTGGATCTGGGGCGCTGGTTTCTGTGTTATTGGTGCAGTGATCTGATGAGGTTGCTT
>WYDE02013120.1:0-13030 GCA_009867175.2 Adela reaumurella | reverse complement strand
GACGGAAAACACGAACTATGTTTCATAGCCGCTTCGACCGACCTTCATTTAGTGCGGTGGTACCAACCCGGGCGGGTATAACCCTACCACCATGTAAGGAGAGGGAAGGGACTTACAGTTTAACGTGGAATCCCGACCAGCGTCTACGGTCAAGCGGTCACCCATCCAAGTCCTGCCCGCGCCCAGCATTACTTAACATCGGTAATCGAATACTGAATATCGCAACACTGAGCCAACGACGCTGGTGGTTGGTTTGCAACTACACGATAGAGGCGACTATATTGACTGGCTGTGATGCAGGAGAAAATGTAGTAATGTCGAGAATCCCGAGAATCCCGATGATACCGTCAGATCTGCCTTTTCAATTCAAACGCCTGCAATATCCAGTCAAGGTCTGCTTTGCAATGACCATTAACAAAGCTCAAGGTAAGACTTTGAAATATACAGGCGTAGACCTGCGGCAAAACTGCTTCTCGCACGGCCAGCTCTATGTGGTGTGCTCTCGGGTCAGTAAAGCATTAAATCTGTACCTGCTCGCTCCCGAAGCCAAAACAAGGAACGCCGTGTACATGGAGGCTCTGCGTTAATACTCACATGCATAATGGAGTAACTTAATGAACAAAATAACGAAAATATTTTTTAACGCAAGCTATGATATCACAAACCTAAACGCAAGCTGTGATACCAAACGCGGGCGGAGCCGCGGGCACAGCTAGTTTACATGATATATAAGGATTTTAGTCATACACTTCCACGGTGACAAGCCGGCTTGGAAGTGGGTTTTATCACGGTGTTTTCCTTCACCGGAGTGTAAGCGGTCATTTAGCTAAAATTCTACAGTTATAAATATTGAACTCCCAGTGGGTATCGACCCGCATCTCCTGCTTGATAGGCGTGCTCTTGCTATGCTATCCATATTCTGTAGGATGCCTCCAATGACTCTTTCGAATCTCTCTCCATATGTGAGCTAATGTAGCTTCAATCTTGGCAGACCTAGATTCTTTACTATGGCACTACTAACAAAGTACAAACCTCTAAAGTCCATCTGATCGGAACAGTTGAATACGATGACAAGTTTTCCCAAAGTGCGTGCCATATCCTTGGTGGTCTCCGTCTTGCCGGTGCCGGCAGGTCCGGCGGGCGCGCCGCCCATGCTCATGCCGATGGCTTGCGCCAGCGTGATGTAGCAGCGATCCGTCAGCGGCGTGATCACCAGACGTTCAGTGATGCCAAGGTACTCATTCTGATGGGTATAAATTAACAATTGATAGCGTATATTCTACCGGCTTAACATCACACGAGTTAGTGAAGAGGTTTCAACCAATCGTAAGTGTTAACGCAATCGACTCGATCAGTCTGATTTGTTGAATCATGGCGGGGTCACTTCACTCAGACATGTGATGTTAATACGGTAGACGAGACGCACTGTTCCTTGTACAACGGCTATAGAAGTAGACGGTCGGATCGCATCACATAGCCTCTATTCGATGCGTCCTGCCAGTAATGACTATGGAGGACTATGCGTGTACTCTGACAGTGGGACTATTAAACTTGAGAATAGCTCATCGGTAACAGCTGTAACTTGATTTAGGCAAAGAAACCTATCTAATCGTGCCACCCATACAAAACGCACTCGATGCTAAGGATATGGCACGCACTTCGCCTGAAGAAAATGCAAGGCATTCTACACCAAATCACAATTAGCTCAATGGGCATAGTTAGGAGCGACATGCATATGGTACACACCAAATACCGCACATAGTATTGATGATGGGAAGATATGGCATAGTGTTCCAAATTCCACCCAAGTGCATAGCTACCCGTAGCTTATTTTGTTCTAGCATCCATGCAGTTATGGCATTGTTCTGGGATACATTTTGGATAGTCTATGAATTTGTCAATACAAATAAATATCTAACTTGATAAAGGAAGTCCACGTCTGTGATGGAGACGATACAGTCATCGTTGTCTTCGAGGTAGTAGAATCTGGCCTGTTTCTGCCATTCGAAATCAACAGGCGATTTTATCTTCATCTTCACTAAGTCATCAAATATATCCCTAAAAGTTTAACGAAAGTCTAATTACCCATAGTTATGTTTTTGGATTTGTAAATGAGGTGTAAAATTATATCACACGCTGTCCAAAGGATACACAATTAATTAAACATTGTGATTTGACAGACACAACAAGATATATGTGGCCATCAAAAGGCTTCTCACCGTTGATGCACGTGAATCGTGATCATGGTTTCCACTCTCGTTCTATCCAGCGGCGTGAGATCGGTGACAGTCATCTCGATGAGTCCGTTGAGCAAGTCGAGGAATCTCTGGTTGGTGACGCGCATTATGAACTTGTCCGCTTTAGCTTTCTTAAGAGCATACTCCGCATCCTTGGTCCACAAAATTTGCATGCCTAGTAAACCGGCCTGGAAAATATAAGTTTTTCAATGTCAACTTCACAAAATGTACAGTCGACTAGTTTCATTTCTGAAGTCTGAGGAACCTTGTCACATTTAATTACTGTTTGGAATGTGCGAGGGAATGTGTGATTGCAACGCGCAAGTTTAAATTTGACAAGGTCCCTCGGACGTCAGAAATGAAACTAGGCGTGTGTACATTAGAAAAAACGCACAAATCTCAATTTTCATGAGCATATCTTAGTGTAATGCATGGGGTTTATTGATGTGTTCTTTAAGCCACAGTAAACAAGAAAGGAATGTGAAATATATGAATGACAAGACAAATTGAATATAAGACTCACTTGGCCAGCGAACTGTGGGAACTGCTGTAAGAACACAAACTCCGGGTCGATCAATAACTGTGCCATGCCAGCAATGAAGTTTCTCACTGTGTCTCTCATCGTATCCAGCAGCACATTCAACCATATCTTTAAAGAATGGTGTAAATAAAGCACTAAAACAGGCACTTTATACTTCACAAATAAAAGCACTTTGTGTCGAATTTTCAAATTACTGATACCAAGCTTCTATGAACATTTATACTATGAATTATTTCATTTGAGCTAGGCAAAAAAAGTAAACTCTCAGGATAGATGTAACAATAAAAATTATTACAATATTACCTCAACACCTCCAATACACTGCACAGGTCTATCTAGTGGTATGTTCTCTCCGTTGTCTGAGTTCATGACCACGATGCGATCTTTGTCATCGAAATCAACCGTATACATGGCGTCAAACAAACTTGGTAGATGAGGCTAGAGAACAAAAATTTCATATTTGGTACAGACAGCATAAAACTATAAAGAGTATGGCAATGACTGATTATCAGAAATAGCACAAAAGTACCAAAAAAATTATTTCAAAAAAATATCTGTAGAGTACATAGACAATGCCTAATGCATATTATGATCCAAAAGGACTTCATGAAACTTTAAGAGAGTTGGTTTTATATTAAAGCGTAAAAAGAGAAGAATATTTTACTTATAAAATTGATGACATAATTTCACCTGTATGGAATGTGGATCGGATGCCTGTCCCAGAATCTCCAAGAGCACGGGATCGGAGACGAAGAAAAATCTCGGGAAGATGGCGCGCTTGGTCTCCAGATAGCCAGTGAGTGACTTCTGACAAGCCTCCAGCTGTTCGAACAGGTGCGGCAAGAGCTGCTTCAGGGTATCGTCGCCGGCGCAACAGTCCACCACGTTGGGGTTGTCGCGCGCGCGGTACATTATCTTCACATAGGTCTTGTCAATTGTCTGTAACATAACATTAGTAAGCCGCTTATTCTTTCATACGCGCTGAGTGAAGGGAAATATGAGTTTTAGCAACTATTTATTACATTAGAGTGTCTACTGAAAAATATTGATAGAGATAAGATAGACAGAAATTGGTAAAGAGATGAAAAATTTAAATAGCCCTAGCCAGAAGATTGTTATATATAACTCATGTACATTAGCAGGGCTGGCACAAAGTCAACTGTTGCATGACTTGGACGAACCACCATGGAAGGTGGTTAACCTGTTGCATGACTTTGATGTGCAACCGTGGGAGGTGGCTAACCTGCCGCCCTTTATCAATGCACGCTGTCTGTATCCGTCATTACACCTGTCACCGTGTACGTATGTCCGTGCGGTGTTGGGTTTGGAAACCAGTTGTGCGTGTTTGCGACAAATGGTTTGTCAGACAGTGTACCGGTGTCAACACCTGTGTTTTATTAAAAACCGGTGTTTTCTTTAAAAACGATTTTTAACAAAAAATGGTGCTTTGAAAAAAAAAATATTTTTAATCGGTGTTACTTTTTAAACAGTATACTGTCCTCCAAAACACAAGATTACTGAAGCTTCATTATCTGAATACTTTACTATATTGGGAAGCCGTTTCATAAACTGGAACACCAAACATACATTTTGGGGTTCAAGACTGATTACAACAACAGGTAGAGAACTGAAGAAATGCTTAGACCAAAACCATCTCTCTCCATTGGCAACGTCCGAACCAACACACTGGCCTTCGTTCTTTCTTTTGCAGCCATTTTATTCGCCCCACTGCTGGATACTGGCCTCTCTCATTTACATGATATGAGAGGATCTTAGTCATACACTTCCAAGATGACCAACCGGCTTGGAAGTGGGTTTCCTCACGGTGTTTTGCTTCACCGGAGTGTCAGAAGCCATTTTAGCACAAATTCTAAAGTAATAAATATTGTGCTCCCAGTGGGGATCGAACCCGCACCTCCCGCTTGAGATGCGTGCTCTTGTCCGCGCGGACAATCTGACACTGAAATCCAAAAAAATCCTACAGATAAAAAACAATACCAGATCTGCTGGACTTTTTTATAATAAAAGGACTATCCTGGTTTTACTTCACAGTTGACCCCTGCCTGGATGGATCATCAAACCACATACCGGAAAATTAAGAGTAAGCATGAAAGAACAACTGCACAATAAATATACAGATTGGTCCTCATGCCTTAAACTAGTAAATGATAATGGTTAGAAACACAAGTTCCACTTAGAACTATTAAAGACATAGATGACGCCGCAGAGGAACTTACTAAGATCATTTAAGCAGCCTGCTGGGAATGCACACATGATTTGACTACCATGCCCAGACACAACAATGTATCTTGGGACATAAAACAGGAAATCCTAGAGAAAAGAAGATTACGTCGTATCTGGCATACTAGTCGGAATCCATATGATAAAGCAGCGTTTAATAAACAACCCGAGAATTGAAAACAATGCTACAGAGTGCTAAAACCAAAACACTGCAAACGCAATTACAGTCAGTCTCTCACATCTCGTCTCACGTCTCACACTCGTTAAACAAATTATTCATTGTGGCGAATAACTAAGAACTTCTGTGAACCTCAAAATTCCAAACCATCAATAAAGCTACAAAATGATATCTGGGCCAGAACACCTCAAGAAAAAGCTAATGTGATTGCCAAACACCTATCAAAAGTTTTAACCCCAAATGATGGTTCTGAAGAAATTTATGAGACTGATATAGACACTATTCTACAACAAGATTTCCAACTGGATGTACCCCTCAAAGCTATCAGTCAACAAGAGTTAATGGTTGCAATTAAAAGCCTAGACGACAAAAAGGCCCCGGGATTCGACCTAATAACAAAAAATGTATTGGTGGAACTACCGACTAAAGCTACAACTTATTTAACATGCCTCTTCAATGCTATTGAGAGTTTAGTACTTTCCTGCAATGTGGAAGGTTTCACAGATCATTATGATCCACAAACAGGGTAAACAAGAACACGAGGTTTCGTCATATAGACCAATTAGCCCCTACCACCCATAATATCAAAACTGTTTGAGAAGATTCTCTTGAAAAGACTATCAGCTGCTATGGCTGAAGAAACAGTAATACCACAACACTAATTTGGTTTCAGGAAGAAACATGAGACAGTTAAGCAGGTTCACAGAGTTTGTAATGTAATAAGGAAAATCTTTGCGAATAAGGAGTATTGCTCATCTGCCTTCCTAGATGAGCAGCAGGCATTTGATTGGGTTTGGCTGAAAGGCCAGCTGTATATTTGTATATTTCATGACATACAAGCACGACCTCAGAACCTCAGGGTTCTATCCTGGGAATTGTTTTGAACATGATTTTCACATCTGACCTACCTCAGTGCCCCAAAGCTACTATTGCAACATATGCAGATGATGCGGCAGCTGTGGCTACAAATAAAGACCCAGCAGAAACATCAGCTACACTGCAAGGAGGACTCGCCAGAATAGACGCTTGGTTTAAGAAATGGAGGATAAGAGCAAATGCGTCAAAGTCAATACATGTATCTTTCTCTCTCAGAAGAGACAACTGTCCTCCAGTGATGCTAGGGGTTAACGTACTACCACACTTGGTGGTACCACACAGTGAAATAGCTTGGAATGCACATAGACCGCAGATCAACATGGAAAAAGCATCCAAAGCAAAAGGAATGAAATATAAATAAAATATAATAAATCTCTACTGGCAGGAACTCTAGGCATTCTACTGACAATAAGTTACTGGTGTATAACACGGTGCTTAAGCGAATATGGACATATGGCATACAGCTGTGGGGCTCCGCCAGTAAGTAAAACATCTGTATAATACAAAGGGCTCAGAATTATATATTAAAGCAATTATCAAATGCACACTGTTCATCACCAATTCAGAGGTGTACTGCCTCCTCAATGTCAACACAGTAAAGGACAAGATCAAGTCATTGGCGACGAAGTACAAGTGTCGATTCCAATCAGTTCGGGTGGTGTTCCAACACCACCCGAACCAGCTGGCTGCCGGCCGATATTAGACGACTGAAAAGATGCGACATAATGGATCTAGAGAATGATTGCCCTTGTACTACACAGGAACAGGTTTTGCTTATAAACAGAGATGGTCGAAATCAGTATCGTGGTCTAAAACAGTGTAAAGGTCGAAACCGGTGTCGTTGTGGACACCAGTGTTGTTTCTAAAACCGTGGTTTTGACCAAATACAGATTTTGTTTTTGGAACAGGCCCACATGTACAGTCACCTCTGTCAAAAAGCACGGTCTTCTCTGTGGTGGGAATATACTTTATTCATTTATTTTTAGTACTCAAATTAATCACATTGGCAATTGTTTCTGTGAATTCGTCTGCAACCACACATGTAAAATTTATTTCGTGATTTGTATTTATAAACACAAATACATACCATATTCCTTTAATAAAATGATAATCATTAAAATAATTATGCTCACTCCAAATCGTTTAGCTTCAGCGGGCAGTTGTTTTGCGATGTCTCCACCTACGAAGACAGCTTCTAGGTACATCCAAAGGTTCTGCACCTGCAACCATTTCTCGAGGATCTCACTCGTCTGCTGCAGCTTCTGGATCCACAGCATGATATCCTTCTTGAACGGAGCATTGTATCTGAAGAGCATTCCATTAAATATTAACTTTTATTTCACAAATGATACTGTACTCTAAAATGTGTTGCTGAAACGGCTGAGAGTTGGATAGGTACACAACTCCTAACAAAAACGAGACGACCTTATGAGCTACCATTATAACAGCTAGTTGAGAAGAGCGAAGGATGATGTGTCGTAGCGCCTTCGCGTTTATATTTTTTTTCATCAGTAGTTCACAATTTTTTTCATTTGAACTATCAAAACTTTTTGGCATAATAGGCATAACATTCCAACTGATATGGAAATCTTATAACGTAACCTGTTTAAATGTTAGTTTTATATGTAAGGACACCAGAAAACAACCTTTTTATTTATTTTTGGTAAATCACATATAAAAGTTAATAAAAGAAAACTTCCAAATACAAACTTGACCAAAAATGGCCCACGACGTCACCTGTCGAAATTTCCATTGAAATCGCACACATTTGCGTTCATTTCTTTTACGTTTTGTATGGCTTTTAGACTGATGATGTCATAGTCACGTGGTGCAGTGTTTTGGCGCGAAGTTTTCATTATTAACATATAAATTGTATAATTATACGAGTTTGTTTGAGAATTTTTGATTGTGATGTGAATAACAATCGCAAAAGGAATATTTTAAAAAACATTTTGAATATTTTGAGAAATAGCCTATTTTTGTAAATGTAGTTTTACTCATAGCGAGGTAAGTAGTTCAGCATTGAGACCATGCAGCTGGGGATATAAATGATTACTGATGGTTGATGTTCATTTTTTTATTTTCACATGTTATAATTTGTATAAGTATTACTTCTTTGAAAGACGCAACCAATTAAAATCAATTCTAACATATTCATTTGAGACAATTTGTAAATGCCATCCTCTACTACCAATTGGCCCGGATGGTTTGGTGAAGCCATTGAATGCTGAGTTCAACACTTTCTAGAGATAACAAATACAATAAATGTATAGGTAACACTTTCTTTGAGTTGTAACGCCTAACCAAGGCCGCTACCTGGAAAATAAAATTCTACATTTCTAGTGAGAGGTGCCAGCGAGAAGTACAAAGTTTTACCAATTCATTCGGTCTGTCTTCCTCGCCGTCGTTATATAAAAAGGTTTTTTAAATTTAGCACCAGATGAATGTGACAGTAATTTTTGTGTCAAGTTTTTGCAATAACTGTCTATTTCAGATACAGTATCACCACTGAAGCACTGGGAAGATATCCATAGCTTGGCAAACACGTTGAACCAGCTCGTAGGCAGCTAACGTATGAGTCATAACCTGTTAGAAGCTAGCGAGTTGAGTATCATTAGAGAGTCTTCTAGGAGCGTGATGATGTCTAATGTCTCCTGGGGCTTTATGAGAAGCTCTCCTCTATTCTTGAACTGAGCAAATGATAGATCCACGAGAGCCCAGTCAGCCACAACCTATAACATAACATTATCAATAAACGCAGGATCGTACATAGCTGATAAAAAAATTACATTGGTAACTACATACCTGCTTTAATTTAGCTTCGATGTCCTTTTCTTTCACAGCACTAATGCAAATATCCTGTAATATAAAAACTAAATTAATGCAAATCGTAATTGGATATGATTTTTGCAGATAATTTACAGTGTGACATGAAAGTGTATATATTAAATGAGGGCGCTACCATCGTTCCTATATAGCAACACATATTACAAACCGACACACTTAACTTTGCATACCCCGAACCCGCCGCCATCTTGAAATTTCATATAACGAACCCTCAGCGACCGCTACCGGAAGTTATGAAGGTGCTACCAGGCTAATGTTGAAAATTGTTTTCATTAATTGGACTATGTGCGGTCTTGAACAAGCATCTATTCTATTTGCAGCTCAATAATGAGTATTATAGACTTGCCTTCGTGTGAACACACAGTCGGCTGCACATAGAATAGAGAGCTTATAGAATAAAATTGTAGGTGTTGCCAGGAAGTTAAAATATTTTTAATTCCAAAATAATTAATTTCTACTCTTTCTAGTTTTAATGTAACTCATTTCATAATCGCGTAGCATTTATGTTTTTTTTTAATGGAAACCAACTCTGATGGCTACATCACGTAACGCAAAGAGGCTGACAAAACTGTTTGGTAACCATCATTAAATTTTCTAACTTACCTCAACATCTTCTTTGTTTTCAAGTAAGGGACATTCCATGACATTAGCCAACAAAAATGAGTCAGACTCTACATCCAGTATAACATCTGTAAAGATATGGGTAGAATCAGATATCGGTTGAAACTATCAGAAATAGTGTAAAGTTCTTCTTTCAGCCTTGGATTCTATTCAGCGACGTGCCATTTGTCTCATTGGCGACTCTGTGCACACAAAGGACCTTCAACCTCTAAAGCACAGACGCACCGTTGGTTCATTGCGCTTGTTTTATTGGACTACTAAGGCCGCTGTTCAGATGAACTAGCTTCCCTCTTCCCCCCTCCTCTTGTTCGTCTTCGCCAAAACCGTCACACTCTTGCAGAATACCAGTTTGTAGTCGATAGAAGAGTTCTTAGAACTGCACGATTCTCTAAATCGTTCTTGTGTCGCACTGCAAAGGAGTGGAATGGGCTTTCGGGGAAAATTGTTCCCTATTCCTACAATCCACGGGTCTTCAAATCGCGGGTTAATAGCCTTTCACCACATTAGTCCGCCTTCAATCCAGACTGGCACGCGCCGAGGGCGCTGAATCTGGCTTCGAGGCTCCGGCTTCAAGCACAGCCACCCAGTTTGAAACAATAAAATTAAATTAAATTTACCATAGTGCTAGCGAATACGGCAAGATTATATATATATTATCGCAGCTCAGAGTGTAAACAGTGTGTAACAGGCTTGCACCTCAATGTCATGTCAGTGCAGACATAGAGTGTCAATGACATGAGGAATTTTCCCATTTATTAATTTTAATCATAGTAAAAACAGCTTCAAAATGTGTTCTTACTAAGAACCATATCACTCTAAGTACCAAACACTGAACTGGTTTAGAGTATGTTAAAATGACATGGTTCTATTATATTCCTAGCTCAATGGTAAATAAAATAAAATTTAAACATTTTTATGACTGCCGTGGAGAGCTAATAAATTGTTTGTATGAAATATAATATAATACTAATGGTACATGCCATTCTATTCTTTATTCGTTAATATAACTAAGTATTATGGTATGGGCACTGATCGGCAAGTGAGAAAAAAAACATGTGATTTTGTATTGAAAATGATTATGCTGATTGTGTTCCTATTTCTTTGGCATCAAGAATATGTCGGTCTGGCAACTGGGATTGGTTGAGTTCAGAAATGGTAACACTTTAAAAGGGTTAAATAACATTTCAAAAGTTGTTATTTCGATCTCAAAAGTATCAATAAATTAATTGAAGACCTTGATAAATAGATAATGGAAAAAATTAAAAACCTCAAAAAATGTTTGAGCTTCAGCCTGCCAGTCGCCTTTGAAAAATGGACAGTTCAAGTTTAAAAAGGACTTAAGCGACACTTTTTCGACACTTTTTCACCTTTTTTCAGAGTCGTCTGGCAGGCTGAAGTTCAATTTTTTTCAATGTTTTAATTTTAAACGTGTTTTTTTTCTTCACCGCCTCCCAGTCCAATTCTTAAGGTTGATGTCATTTATTTTTGCATATTTCCGCTGATTTGGACGCGCTATTGACCTGTCTCATAATTCTATAGTAATAATGTATGAGATGGGTATACAACATCGTAATCTGTTGTTTGTTGTCTGTGCAGGGCTTCCCGTGGTTCGATCTCAACGAAATTTTGCACACAGCTTCACGTCAATCAAGAAAGTAAGGTAAAGGAAACAAGTGGAAATGTTACGATCGGCGATCGAAAACACTGACCCGTCACACGATTTTTCATCGACATCGAAGTATGGTGATATCAAACTACGGAATCTTAGCGCATTCCCGAATTTTAATTTTTTAGTGACGTTGGATGAGTCTATATACCCATCGTACTACAGACGGGTCAAGAAAAACTTTACACAGTTGTTATAGACTTTGCCCGTGCGCGGTTTAGCCCCCCACGAAAGGTTTTATAAAAAACAGAGAAGGAAATTTGTGATGGACAGCGAGTTACTGCTATGCAAGAGCTATGCTGCAAAGTTTTTCAAAATTAAATTGTGTTTTAATACAACTTATATTCCTGTGCAAAATATACTAAAGATAATAAATAGGCTGTCATTGGGCCAAATCGCCACGTGCCCGAAAAGTGGTTCGATTCTTTCTCAGTGCGCAAAATTTGGTTGAGATCGGACAACGGGAACCAACTGCACAGACAACATAAAACTAACAACAACATGAGATAAGACTGTACACCCATCTCATACACTAAGTGAAGTGAATGCCCCGTATCATTGATACGGCTGATACGCCGGTAGCTACGCCCCTGAATGAAAGTCAAGCGATCATTGGGGTAAGATCGGCAGGGGTACAGCTGCCCAAACGAGTGGGCTAAAAAGGGAGAAAGTAAGTTCTCACTCATTAGTTTCTCGAGCCTTCTCCAGTGGCGGTCCTTCATGGACTTGTCGGCCATCAGCTCTAACAGAGGACACGTCTCGTTAAAGTCATCGATCTTCTTCTTTAGCTCTATGAAGGCGGGCCAGTCCTTCATGCCCTTCGGTAGTTTGCGGCATCTGGTCAAGTTTTTTATGAACTAATTAATGTTTATGAAATGATTCAGTATATACGACAGGAAACATATTATATCTGATAGTCGCTGGTGTACACGACATAAAAATGCAATATACGGCATTAGACTAATATTTCTCGTTGATATGATATGAATGATAGGGTTAATCCTCTGAACCCTTAGACCATTTTAAGAAGGGGAAGTAACAAAATTATTGACAATTCCCTAGGGAATGCTGAAGATGCTCCAAGTACTTGTGCAAGTCAAACGCAGACCAACAGTGGAAGCAAAATATAATTCAGAGACTGCTGAAAAACTTACCGCAAATCAAACTCGGCAAGCTGTGCAACAATTTGTTCAATTTCGATCTCATTCCAGGGTGTATCGAAATAGCCATCGATGGAATTCATCACGGCCAAGTACAAGCTGTACCTGTTGGACAATATATTCGATGAGAAATACTGTTTTAGTCAATAAGTAATTTTTTTTAAATATGTTTCAAAAAGATCATATAATTTTTAATTATAAATTCAAACTCCAAACGATGATCTCTCAGATAAAAACACTTACAATTTACTCAATAAATTGAATTCCTTCTTTTTCTGATGCAGAATTGGATAGTCGTTCACCTCCATCCCGAACAGTTTCTCACCGTTGGCGTACATTTCAAATCTCCTCCAGAGATCGTCGAATCTCGATTGGAATAGTATTACTCTGGAACAATATTAAATTAAGAAAATAATTACTTTTAGATTATACTTAATCAATTCTTACACAAGTTTGTAAGTTAAAGAGATGGGCTGTGGGAAGAAGTTATAAAAATTAATATTTCAAATATGTGTTATGTATGAATGAAACTGCCACAGCGGCACTTATATATGGTTAGTTATAATGAATGAAACTGACACAGCAACAGTTACATATGGTTAGTTATAATAAATGAAACTGACACAGCGGCAGTTACATATGGTTAGTTATAATAAATGAAAC
>WYDE02013009.1:0-13033 GCA_009867175.2 Adela reaumurella | reverse complement strand
CCCATCCAAGTCCTGACTGCGCCCAGCATTACTTAACTTCGGTAATCGAATACTGAATATCGCAACACTGAGCCAACGACGCTGATAAAAGTTATTTTGAGCGATAAATTTGGTGAAGGTGATCAAGATGGAGCAGTAATACATATGTTTCTATCATTTTACTAATAGAATGTAACCCTCGCAGTACAAGAACGCGGGCAACCCGCTGGCTCACTACGACGGCACGGGAGAAGAAATCCTCTGGTCGCTGGACGACGACGTGGACATGGTGGTGCTGGGCTCGGGCACCGGAGGCACCATAACAGGCGTCGGACGCAAAATCAAGGAGCGCTGCCCTAAGTGTGTAGTGGTGGCGGCGGATCCCTACGGCTCTATACTCGCCATACCCAGCAAGCTGAATCACACCGACCTCACCATGTACGAAGTGAGTCATATATGCAAATTCATTTATTTTATGTAATTTTTTTTTTATTTAATTTAATGAATTTTCTAGAAATGTTGCCATTAATATAATAATAACAATAAAGCCTTTATTTAACGTAATCTTAACATGTTAAACGAATTTTGAAAATTTTCAAAATGTATTTTGCTAAGAAGGTACTTATAAAAAGTAGGCAACTAATATCTATTATAATATTCTATTGAGTTCCCCACTGCTGGGTGTAGGCCTCCCCTAAATGGTTCCTCTTGCTATTCAATTACACATTTTTCGTGACATTTGGCTGATGTTGTGTTGCCATTTTTTCATTGCCGCCCTTGATTCCTCTTGCCATCTCGTGGATATTGTTATATAGTTTGTTTTGTCCATCGTTCGTCTTTTGAACTAGCTATATACATACATACATATACATATCACTCATGCTGAATCCCGATAATCGGGGTAAGCAGAGCAATCGGTGTTGTGCTGCAAGAACTCCTGTAAATTACAGCACAACACCGACCGCCACATTTCGCAAGGTATTCGGACAAGATATCAAGCAGTATGCAAGACACGAAGACCCACCTACTTGGTAGAAGTAACGTGCCAAGGTGAGAGGTGGCGAGCCTGTCGCCCTTTAGAACGGCATCTTGTCCTTATCCCCTAGACGCCTTTTACGACATGCATGGGAAGAAATACTGTGGGGTCATTCTTTAAGTACCGGCCCCACACGGTACACACGGTTGGTTATAATTGAATAATTAAATTTAAGTATTATAAAAATGAACTAACTTAACCGGAATGGACTTAATTGTTCATTATGTATTAATGAGGTATTTATTTAAATTTATTTTGTTTTTATAAATAAACTTTTATGACTTCATTGATGATTTAATTAACATATCGAGGTAAACATTTTTGTCTCTACTTGACCCCTTTATTAGTGTAGACGCATTGTGCTGCTGCCCTTCAGAATCGAAAAGAATGATAACTCACTTAGGAAGCTTTCACTTAACTTAATCAAACCCGAATTATTAATCCAATAAAATGTGTTATCACATTAATCCCTCCACCACAAACAAATTAAAAGTACATCGTACACTCGTATGTACTTTCTCCGCGCATCCCAGTCACGTTTACCCCGATTAGATAAACTTGGTTTAAGATAAACTCGGTTTAAGCGGGGCTTAGCTGTCAGTAAATTATCTGTAACGTTAGCTGAGATCATGGTTTATGGCCTGTTTGCCGACTTGCCGGTGGGTCTGATAAGGCGAGTTTTTTGAAAGTTCTGAAAAATTCCTGGAAGGAAAACAGGCTGCACTACCACGAAAATATTTGTATGGGGCTGTAATTTTTTGCCTATGTGTATTACATAGTATCATTCATCTTGAAGCAAACTGATCCGGTAGGTCGTAAAAGTAGTTTAAAATTGAGTAAAATAAAATAATATTTTCAATAAATACATCGCACTAGGCATGACCTTTTCGTCTGTCTTATAGCTGACATGGTGCCTATTAGAAAATCAAGCCTGCTTATTAGAAAATGTAATAAAGGTCTCGCTCGAGGCGATCCGATGTCCCCATTACTCTTTAATTTAGTTACGGTTGAAATTTGCAAAATACTCGAAGGCGTCATGATCTCGCGTGCGCTCTGAGCGTGGTGTCGCGCGCGAGCATGCAGTGGTGTTATTGGCTGTATCTTTTTTTTATGGAAACTGACACGGATGGCTACGTCACGTTATGCGCCAGTTTTCTGGTACCAGTGGTGTCAGCCTAAACACCTTGGTGAATTATATAGGTAGGTGCCATATCAGCGCTTCCCTCAATTACAGCCGGCTACACTGAACTGGACGGAAAACACTAACTATGTGTCATAGCCGCTACAATCGACACGGTTATGGATGTCTTTATTAGAATTGTTGAAGTAATATTTAGTTCTTTATTCAGCATTGCTATGGTAGTAGTACAGAACACTTGAATTTGTCAAAATATTAATGTTTTTATTCATTTTTGTTCACAGTTGTTGTGTCAGCCTGGTAGCGAAGTTGATTTACGCACCGGCAGCTATAGCCGAAGAACCAGGTTCAAATCCTGGCTGGGCTGAATGATTTTTCGAAGTTTTATTAATTTTTCTGTTTCATTTAGTATACACATTATATAGCGACGTGCAAGCTAAGCATGAAAAAGCCAAAATTTGGGATTATTTATTCTCACCACACATTTGCTGATTGATGATATTGAAGGCATTTGCAGATCGGCAATATCCACTGTTACCTCCCTGCATTTACTGTGTGGATATTTCCGGTGGATCATTGTGATGTCGAATCCCGAGATTTCTGGGAAGAGACAATAATAACTCCGATTTTTGACAATTCTGCTTCCTGGTTACCAAACATCAGACGTGATCGAAAACGGTGATTAAGAATATTTCGGACGTGTTAAAAGAATCGTCAGAGAAATTATGTCAGTGATGTTTTCAGCCCAATTCTCTGTAATCAGTAAGACAGAAGATCCTTCTCTTCGATCAAACGGATGTGTATATTAAAAAAGGAAATAAAACTAACTTTTATTTCGGGCTGGAAAATTCTAGATTAAAAATGATGAATATTTATCCCTAACAGATTCATGCGCGGTGGAAATCGTACGCGACAGTTCTAAAAACCGTGGTTTTGCCCCAAATTACAACTACTTTTCCAAACTAATTGACACGAGAGCTTTAGGCACGGTATTTGTAATCCCCAGAAAAACCAAATGCTTCTAGATTTCGTTAAGCTTTACATACCTGATGAATGCCGCGTCATTGGTTGATACATTTTCCAATTAAATGAGATTAACGAACATCGCTTTTTCCAATAGAATACTTTAGAAAGTGGAGACTCTATCTTAGATCAGAACCAAGAGATACGACCATCTTTAGCAATGCAAGAGGGTATTGATAGTCTCGTTTGGGAAGATCTATTAATGCTCCACAGTAGACAATGTAAATAACATCCCCGAGGACCTCAACGAGTTGCAAACCCACAAATGCAACGCTGGCCTGACGCAACACGCTGCATTTCCCATCTAGATCCAACTTTGCCGGACCATTCTCAAGTGTATGACGACCGCAGCAAGGATAGTTGTTGGGCGCACTACAGCAGAAGTTAAAGACCTTCTCGATCTTTCACAAGTGAATATCGACATCAGATAGAGGTTCAGACATTAATCGTAGTCTCAGATTATATCTAGAATGTAATCAGAACGACCGCTAAAGTTACAGGTTAGTATGATGGCGACAAATACGGAGATAACGCTGTTGTTTTTGTGAAGGAAAAGAGCTGCGTCGGATTTAAATATCGCAATAAATATTGTTATTTTATTAAGGTCAATAACGAGCCTTATCTGCATATTTATCAACCTGTTCATGTCTATGTTATTTATCTGAGTTAATCGCTGAATGCATTCTAGGTATTAGCATTTGGAACGATTTGAAACCACGATATTCCGTAACGTATTGCGCTCATTAATAATTCGAGAGCTGCAGTTTCAGGCCAGTTGTAACTTCGGTTACATCGATCCATATTCATAAACTGAACGTCAACATAGACTCATAGCGGTATAAGGTTTTCGTGAAACAAATTCTGCCTGCTGCGTCCCAGTCGAATATTCAAATATTCTATTCCGTTCAAATAGTAAACAAAAATATTCGGACCACTGCAACCAGATATGCGAATGTTATCGTACTACTGAGCTTGCAGTTTCGGATCCTGTAGTCGCAAAATGCGGCTTTTGATGAGGGTGAAATATTTTCATGTGGAACTTTCATGAACCGATGCGAATATTTCGATGGGTTTTGTTTTGCATAGGAGATTGCTAGAGATTTTGGAGGAGATTGTGCATTGTTAGTATTACGTAACTTCTCGCGTGGTTCACAATTGCAAGTGGCGGTTTTCCAACCAGGGTGTCTAGCCGACATGGCATTTGTCGCCCTGCTCAAAATAATTCGAATATTTACACTACTACAAGCGTCTTTATGGCTCTGGTGCGCTCCACATGTCAATCTAGTGAAAGGACCACCTTCTGCCTTATTTTTGCACCAGACAGTATTTAATAAATAGCGTCACGCATGTTTAACAGTAGGTTAGGCAGAGACAACAGATCTCCACGTGCCACGATCCTGGCACACCTCTGACGTTTCTTGCACTCTCATAATATTCTTCATACATGCTCGTCGGATATTGCGCACTTGCCCCTTTTCGAGAACCTGCTCGATCTGTTCTAGGTAAGTGAGTCTTGGGCGACCCTTCTCGACTCTTCCACTCACATTCGCTCCAAAAATGTCTTTCGTTAGTCCATCCATTATCATCCATTCTTCCAACATGACCGAACCACCGAAGCATTTCTTTCTCAATCCTTGTCACTATGTATATCTTCCTTCAGACCACAACGCTCTCGCACTTCACAATTTTCCAATCTATCTTTGATTGTGATTACATATATTTAGTTGAATCAATCAATATCTTCCTGATATCGATTTGTACAGAAAATGAGATTCGTATTGAAAAAAAAAATTATTATCATACTCTCACATATAGACATTCGTTTTAAAGTATGTGAAAACTATAAAACGATATTTCTATTTTCACAAACATTTTTTAACATTCAAATCATTACAATGTTCATTTCTGTCTAAATGATCATAAGGTGTGTCAGGATCGTGGCACGTGGAGATCCGTTGTCTCTGCCTACCCCACTGGGAAACAGACGTGACGCTATGTATGTATGTATGAATTATTTGGTATTTTTAGGTTGTTTCCTTAATTACATGATAATTATAAGTATCTGGCGAAAATTTCACCCATTGATCGGGTCCAAAGTTGTGTTGCACAGATATGAGACTTGTCGACTGTACACCGTTATGAAGGCTGGTCGTTCAGTTATGTATGTATGAGTTATGGACAAGGTACTTTTTCATATAACCGCCTCACTAACTGCCGTGGATGGATACACCGTGTATGCTGTAAGTCTAACATCTTTTTAGTGTTACCATGTCAGCAACTTACCTGTGACGTTTCGTGTTCGGCTACACTAAACTGAACGAGAAACTCAAACTATATTTACACAGTATTTATACGTCCTTCCAGCATATACCAGCGGGTGATACGGACCCGATCGGTAAACCCTACCACCTAGAATGGAGTGAAGGGTTTCCTCACTTAGTTTTTCTTCATCGAAGCGGCGACCGCTACTTGTTCTATTTTGTGTACAAAAGAGCTTTTCGTGTTTGCTTATTCCTCAATAAAAGGTTTGTAGGTTCATTCGCTTCTCCATTTCATGTACAAACCGAACCGAAAATGTAACTGGGAAAAAGATGAGCAATTTTTTTAACAATTTAAACAAATATAACGACAAACTGACGTAAAGCCTCAAAAACAATGGACGATCGACACGAAATACGTCGATTTAATTACCATAGTAAGCTCGCAGAGCGCAGAGGCGGAGCATACCCGTATAGTAGTAGTATGTATGGTGGAAGGTGGCGTAAGGTGGAAACCGAGTGAGATTCATTTCTACAAAAACAGAAAGGTAAAGTGTAAGTAGAGGATTGTGAAAGTGATGAATGGCGGCTGGCACTGGCGGGTGCTGCGTGACGAGATGGGACTAGGGTGGAAGCGGTTAGCTGTCGTATCGTCAAGTGTTTGCAGCTCACGCACAATACGTCTGCCGTTCGTATTCAGAATGCATCGCAAGCACTAGCACTAGCTAGCTGGGGTGGGGTGGACTGAGTCAGACTTCATTGTCAGATTGATGTGAGAGTGGACACGTTTTTGTTTCAACTGTCAGATAAGTCGATCTTACTGGGGACACTACAACAACATATTGATGAGCTAGGCTGAGCGTGAGTGTGCACTCCTCGCGAGATTCAAGATTCACGGCACAGACACGGCGGCGCGGTGGCGTAGACGGCATCCGGTGCCGCGGTGGAGGGTGAACCGGTGCATATACTAAAATAACTTGTGTGATGGCGTTGCCTACGTTCCTGCCATAATGAAATTTGATTTCGCCATATCTTAGGAACCACTGGTCCTAGAGACATCGTGTTGGTATGGTACACAAAGTAAACGTCTCGCCGACCGACATCTACCCACCCACCACCACCACCAGCAGTCATGTTCAAATATGATTTGTTCATATAATTTCGGGAAACACTGATCCTTCCTAGATCAATGTTGTTTGTGTTCAATCAAAGTAATCTCGTCATTGAGATCTGGGGGTCTACCACGGTATTATCACATGAGCGAGTGAAGAGACATCGCCACGATTTCAACCAATAAGACTGGCGGTGTCGAGTAATCTCGAGTGCGTTAACGCATACGATTGGCTGAAATCTCTTCACTCACTCGAGTGATATTACGCCGGTAGTAGGCCTGTGCAAGTAGTTTCGAGGTGATCCCAATGCCGAAGCCGCTCCACGTGCGTCGACTATGACGTAACCCTATAGGAGCTGTCTGGGGTGGAGTCAAGATCTCCAAAATAACCCTATTAAATGCTTGTTATGTACGAACGACTATGGTTGCTGTGAGCGATTCATGTCACTCTCTAGATGGTGCTGCATGAGTCTGGGTGCAAGGTCCTCACGGCCTCAATCCATATGAGCTGTCGGCCGCTGCAACTGTTGTGTATGTATTTTCCAACTCTCATTGTAGATCTGTCAGCGTCACTTGTAGCGTGGACGACATATCTCATGACGTGGTTACCAACCGCCACAACATATTTTCCAGAAAACTCACCTACCCTCCTCATATACCCTTAAGAGGGAGACAAACGCAGATTGTACTCATCTCAAGAAGGCGTTTAAATAAAACTTTAAATAATAAATAACACATATTTCAAGAAATATAATGAAAATTCAGAAAAGTGAATTTATCAGTAGGTGTTCTATCTGTAATATGAGATGTTGTATGTTTGTCTGTGCTACTCCGATTGAGCTATAATTTTCAAAATGTTACGATTTTCGTATTCTTTCTAAATTATAGCTCAATCGAAATGGCACAGACTGACATACAATTTCTCATAGTTCATATTAAACACCTACATCCAAATTTGCTTTTCTGAATTTTTATTTTAGTTCTTGAAATTTGTGTTATTAATTATTTTGTTTTATTTACGCGCCTTCTTGAGATGAGTACAATCAGCGTTTGTCACGACCTTAAAGGACCTATAGGCGCCAACACAAAAATCTGAACTCGAGCCGTGTGGCATTACAACTAACGATTTCACAGTTCTTGCAAACATGCAGTGAAAACGGAGCATCGAAGGTCGAGCGCGCCCTTTCAGGCAGGTGGCGAGGCGGGAGCCTAAAGTATGGCAGCACAGGAGTCCTCAGAATCATCAAACCTCGAATTCACGAAAACCCAGCGTAAGTAACCCAGACTACTAAAACCCCCCGATGTTATATGTTGCAATAGTTTCCAGCCTTTGAACTGGTTTTGTTATAATGTGGTAAATTTTCAAACATCCACAATTAGCGGTCCTACACGCCTTAAATTTAAAATATGACATCCAGACTTCAATATTTAACTATTTTTTTCAACATATACAAAGTTAAGAAAAATAAGAATTCCTATACGGTCTGCAAAATATAGTCATTTCTAAAAATGTTGTGTACTTTGAACTCTACCTTGGTTATTACTGGTTTTGATTAAGTCTTCTTCAACATTTTTATAGTTTCATGCACTGATATGGACATAACATGAAAAATAATAACAGTTCAAATGGGACGCGTAAAATATGCATGACTGACCGATTTTTCAACAGGATCCCAAACTGTATTCTGAATTTAAAATATTTAAACCTTGTATCAGTTACATGCACACATTAGTGTGAGTTCAAATGGGACGCGTAAAGTTATGCAAGACTGACAGATTTTTCAACAGGATCCCAAACTCCATTCTGAATTTAAGATCTCTAAACCTTGCATTAGTTACATGCACACATCAATGTGAGTTCAAATGGGACGCGTAAAGTTATGCATGACTGAGAGATTTTTCAACAGGATCCCAAACTCCATTCTGAATTTAAGATCTCTAAACCTTGCATTAGTTACATGCACACGTTAATGTGAGTTCAAATGTGACGCGTAAAGTTATGCATGACTGAGTGATTTTTCAACAGAATCCCAAACTCCATTCCGAATTTAAGATCTTTAAACATTGCATTAGTTACATGCACACATCAGTGTAAGTTCAAATGGGATGCGTAAAGTCATGCATGCAGCATGACTGAGAGATTTTTCAACAGCATCCCAAGATCCATTCTGAATTAAAAAAACTGCAAACCTTGCTAGGACATATTATCTTATAAATATTTCTGTGAGGGTAGTGGTAATGGCGTATATTTGATTGATAAGAACCAATCAGTGCGACATTATTATTTAGATAAAGGTTATATATACACCAAGTATCACACTTGTACTACTAATAAAAACGTACATTTCGATACTAAAACCATTCTATGTAAACAATTAGTATTTTCGTTCTTATCACTTGAAATCAACTACCTGTGGCAAGTAGTTGGCAAGAACTTAGTTCCATTGCTCTGCCTGCCTTAATTGAAGAAATTGGTGTCAAACTAACCTCTAGGTGGACTGGAACACATCTCGACGGCGAACATGTTAAGGGCAGCCAGCTGTAGCAGACGGTTAGCTGTAGTTGGAAGCGGTTGTTGTCTGAGCAGGGCGCGGAACTGACGAAGCATCTGTGACGCACTCTCGTGCAACGTCTCCATCCTGTAGAAATATTGTAAAAATATTTTGTTAAAGTTTCAAATATAAAAATAAATTATTCAAAATGAGCACAGGTACTTCTTCCTTCATTCCTTCCCTGTACATGTGAACAAGTGTCTGTGACCCACAGGGTTAAGCTGGCATGTCAGTTGCAGGCACAATACGGTCCTAATTCCATTAGTAAAATTACGTTCCCTACTATTGGTCTAGCTAGGAGGTGGTGAAAAAAAATTACGTGATTTTGTTATGAAAATGATTAGGTTTGTAGTTTTCCTTATTTTTTCGGAATCAAGAATTTGTCGGTCTGACAACTGGGAGGCGTTGCGTTCAGAAATGGCAACATTTTTAAAAAAATTAAAAATTCCTATTCAAAAACAGTTGGATCCGAAAAGTTTCCAAAAATAAAATTAAAACCTTTATACATAGATAAAAATTTGCCAGACGAATTTTTTTTAACTTTAGCCTGCCAGACGACTTTTCTAAAAAGGTGAAAAAGTGTCGCTTAAATCTTTTTTAAACTTGAACGGTACATTTTTCAAAGTCTCTTGCAGCTTGAAGCTCAAACATTATCGCCTGGCAAATTTTAAACATTATTTACGTATCAATTCATTTTGCTTTTGGACACTTTTCGGATCCAACTAACAGTTTTTATATAGGATTTTTTAAACTTTTTAAAGTGTCGCCATTTCTGAACGCAACGGCTCCCAGTTGCCAGACCGACATATTTTTGATGCCGAAAAAATAACGAACACGATCAGTGTAATCATTTTCATAACAAAATCACGTTAATAGTGTTAGATTTTTCAACGATTCAGTCATTGGCGATTTGCTTACAATTTTTACATTGTGAAGTAATGCTGCAGTCGATGCACCAGATAAATTAACTTTGACAAATACAAAGAAAAATAAATGTTCAACGTGTTCTCCGAAGCGGGACTCAAACCTGCGTCCTTGAGTATAGCCAGTATTTGAGGGCTATAATCAAGTACGCGGGTTATTTTTTTTAATAACGGTATTTTTTTTCACGACCTCCCAGTCCATATACTCGTATTTTAGAATAGCGAACACGCGGCGACGCGCCGACAGACAGGCGCGCGGTGATCGTTCGCTCCGAGCGCATTTCTGTGGCGAATCCAATTCGAACCGCTACAGCCCCATAACGATCTTTTAATTTTGTTAAAGTAAAATTCACCGAGAGCACAAACGAGAGGCAAACACCGCGCCAGTATATGCGAGAATATTTGCGATGTGGTACTTTATTTATAGGTGATTTCTTATGCATATATTAAGGGGCTGCATCGCGAAACTAGGCGTTTTGAGAGTTCGAAACAATTTATTTCTACAGATTAAGTGGAACGTAGTAAACGAAATTACACAGAAAATTTAAGTCAAGGATTTCATGTACATATAATAAAGTTTTTTTTATACTACTTCATACTTTCTGTACAATGCCCACTCAAATCAGAGCTTATTTAGAAATTCCGGTGAATAGGTTGATTGGTGAAGGTCAGTAGAGCTTATGTAAACATAAAATAAAAAAGTACTCGCAACAAACAAACAAGCAAGTCCTCTGCTTTTGTGTGTTGCAAACGATTTTTTAATGTTTTAGTTTTCTTAACCAAAGCTTCTCAAATAGTAAAATATTTGTAAAATATGTTGTGCCCCGAAAAGTAATTATAAGTAAATGAAACCTATATGAATAATCAAGAAAAAAAATACATGTATTTGAATTTATAAATCTTAAAAAATATTCAGAAAAATATCTACTTTTCTGTCAGAAGTTGTTTGACAAAAAAGCGGAAACGCGATAAACACTCTCAGAATACCACAACCACTGAGCCAACGACGCTGATAAAGTTAGATCTGTACCTATTATATAATGAATTATAAATATGTCACGCACGACACAGTTTGTGTGTTTTCGTTGAGCGGAACGCCACCGCCCCCGGCTGCACCTGCCAACAATTGATATTGCCGTGGTCCGCATGCTTGAAATATGTTTGCTTTCATACCAACAATCGTTACGGCAAGTGAAATGTGGTGCAAGGCCGAGCCAGTTCGGTCCTGCCACAGCATAGCAAAGAGCAGTAGGTTCGTGTGAGGTATGTCAGAGAAAGAACCAATAGTTTCCATCTATTTAGATTTTTTTTTAAATCATTTATAAAAATATTTATTTATAAATTTACAGGAACTAGACTAATTAAAAAGAAGTACAATTAAAACTAAATATCTTAAAAAAGCGGCTAGTGTCGTAGTCACACACCCCAAACATCGAGCCCAAGAAAATCCACTCCTTAAAAATGTATTTAATTTAAATAAAATATCTCCTCCAAAGCCCGACACTAGGGGAATAATTTATAACACACATTTCAGAAATTATAATGAAAATCCAGAAAAGCAAATTTGTAAGTAGGTGATCCATCTGTAATATGAGAATCTCATCTGATGTTGTATGTTAGTGCGTGCCACTCCGATTGAGATATAATTTAGAAAGAATATGAAAATCGTAACATTACGGAAATTATGGCTCAATCGGCGTGGCACAGACTAACATACAACATCTCATATTACAGATAAATCACCTACTGATAAATTCGCTTTTCTGAATTTTCATTATACATCTCGAAATTTGTGTTATTAATTATTTAAAGTTTTATTTACGCACCTTCTTGAGATGAGTACAATCTGCGAAGTTAACCCTCTTAAGGGCCCGCAGGCATCTAGCCACCAAATGCCACCATGTCTCTAAGGTCATGTATCTAAATTTGTACTCATTGAAATAAATATATTTGACTATTTGACTATTTGTCGCGCTCAATGACCAATAAAAACAAGACTATCGCGCGGCGGTCGAGCGTTTTAATACTTTTTTTTTCTACGGAAAAAACTACATGATAAAAAAAATGTAGATAATACATTAAAATATCTTTTATATGACTGCAAAAAATATTATTGTATTGTATGATTTATTGCACTAAAAAAAATGGTACATAAGGCAAATGATTAACACTTAACAGCGTTCTCTTACAGTTGTCGCTCAAAATTCTGAGATCATGCGAATGAAAAAAAAATTCTAATACCATTTTTGCTAATTTTTTCCTGTGTTTCTATAAAATTTTCAAAAATTCTGTTGGATAAAGAATTTATAATGTAACCTTCTCTATTCACTGTATTTTTTTTATTCTTCAAGTGTTTCTGGTTACTTCTTATTTCACGATGAAAAATTTGACGATTATGAGCGTACGGCGGCCTCTGCCTCTCAGTGGTCTCTGCCTACCATTCCCGGAAAGAGGCGTGATGGTATGCAGGTATGCACCCCAAACCGTGTTTGTATCGTGCACCAGATTCGTAAACTGCTAACATAACTAATACCTACATACATGACCATATCCTGACACACCTCTGCCGCTTCTTGCACTCTCATAATATTCTTCATACGTGCTCGTCGGTTACGGGTAGTGCGCAATTGCCCCTTTTTAAGAACCTGATCGATCTGTTCTAGGTACGTTCGTCTAGGGCGACCCTTCTTGACTCTTCCACTCACATTCGCTCCAAAAATTTCTTTCGTTAGTCTTCTATCGTCCATTCTTTCAACATGACCGCACCACCTGAGCATTCCTTCCTCAATCCTTGTCACTATATCTTCTTTCAGACCACAACGCTCTCGCACTTCACAATTTCTCAGTCTGTCTTTCATTGTGACTCCACACATACTCCTCAACGCGCGCATTTAAACAGCATTTATTCTGCTTTCGTGCTTTATCTGCCATACACAAGGTTGCGGAGTAGCCTAGTTGGTGAGCGCACGCCTCTTACGCCAGAGGTCGTGGGTTCGAGACCTGGTATGCGCAC
>WYDE02012899.1:0-13035 GCA_009867175.2 Adela reaumurella | reverse complement strand
CGCCTACATTATTCTTGCTATTTATCAACGATCTACTGTGCCAAGGCAATATCCACAGTTATGCAGACGATAGCACCTTAGATGAGGGCTACACCAAGGACTGGACTGCTAGAGATGTGCGCATTGACGAAGCTCGGCAGCTAACAGTTTAAAGAGTCGACAGTGCTCTCAATAAGGAGCCCCCTGGGGCCGGGAGAACCTGGTCGACTTCAACGTCAGCAAAACACAAGCTTCTGCCTTCTCTCCCAAGGCCGACCGGTTTCCCTCCCAAGCCGCATTCCAGGGTACGGCTGTATCTAACAATGACAGATTGGAACTCTTGGGCGTGGAACTATCCAAAGATGTAAGGATTTAAGAGCTTTATAAAGTCTAAAGCTAACATTGCCTTCAAGAAATTTGGTGATCTTTACCGCAGCAGGCGATTCTTCTCACCGGCGCAACTCCTTATGCTTTAAAAAGCGCAAGTTCGCCCAGTGATGGAGTATAGCAGGCATCTGTGGGAAGGATGCCCCCTTTATTTGTCTTTGGACTCTATTCAGCGCCGCGCCATTCGCCTAATTGGTGATCCCAAGCTAAAGGAGGGACTTGAATCATTGCACCAAAGGAGAACAATCGGTTCCCTTATTCTGTTTTATAGGTACTATCATCATCGATGCTCCGATGAACTGACTTCCCTAATCCCTCGTGCCCCGATTCATATCCGCCACATGCGCCGGACTCGCTCGGAACATGCATATGTTGTTGACATCCAACATCTGAGAATACATCGTTTTCGAAATCGTTCCTGTGTCGTACGACGAAAATGTGTAACGTTCTTCCAGTGAGTGTGTTCCCTACCAACTACAACCTGGGGATCTTCAAAAGGCGTGTTAATAAATCGGACAACGACCTTTTCGTCCGCCTTTTAGCTGGCATGGTGCCTCTCTTAGTGTAGTTTCGTGAGTGGTGTTATTGGCTGTATCCAAACTTCTTTTGAAGTTTTGGGTACAGCCACCCATGCTGGCTGTCTATAAAAAAAAATATATATGGTGTATAGATTACAAAAGAATCAGGGTTCTTAGCAGTGTCACAGAGCATTCAAACGGAATCTGTGAAATTCTGAACACAAGTTATTGTCAATAGTGGCTATTTATTGAGAGGTGATGTTGACCTGGCCGAGACGCTTCTGACCGGCCCACACGCTCGTGTGGATGATCTTGAGGAAGAGCTGGCCGGTGCGCGGGTTGAAGATGAAGATGGCGCCGTTGATGGGCTTGGTGGTGAGGTTGCCCTCGAACGTCTTGTGGATCGTCACGCGGTACACGTTCGTGTCGTCCACAAACCTGACAATTATACATCTCGTGTGAGAAATAAACATTTATACTTAGCACGAGACAAACTATTACTAGAGGTAAATATTTGCAAGCAATCTTTATATACATTACAAACATAATGTTTTCTTAACACTAGCAGCCTTATGCAGCTTGTATTTTAATATTCTGAGAGCACATCTTGTCAATATGGTTTTTGAAATTATTTATTATAGAAGAGCATATAGCTTCTTCTGGAAGTTGATTACGTGCGATTACTACACTTGTGTGTAAAAAGAATACCTCCTGGGACTTGTGTTGGTTCTGATACAATTCAGCTTTACAGAGTGTCCGCGTAGGTGTATACGTTGGTGTTTATTGAGTACATTGATTGGATGCTTGGTACATTTTAAGTCGTCATAATTTTAGAATTTTGAAGATTTCAATCAGATCTCAGTGTTGTCTCCTTTTTTTAAAAGTTGTAATACATAGGAACTTTAATCCTTCTTCATACTATTGATTTTTTATTGATGTATCATCTTTGTTGCTCTGCTTGAATGTTTCCTCATAATACTTTCTTTTTTCGATGGTAATAAGTAATTTTGAGATAAATAAAATTTGAGAAATGAATTCGTGAAAAATAAAAAATATATAAATCATCAGAGTGTCAGATTAGCCCAGCGGGCAAGAGCACGCCTCTCAAGCGGGAGGTGCGGGTTCGAACCCTACTGGGAGCAAAACATTTATTACTTTAGAATTTGTGCTAAAATACTGACACTCCAGTGAAGGAAAAACATCGTGATGAAACCCATTTCCAAGCCGGTTGGTCACCGTGGAAGTGTATGACCAAATCCTCTCATATCATGTAAATGAGAGAGGCCTATATCCAGCAGTGGGGCGAATAAAATGGCTGCAAAAAGAATAGCGGTCTAGTAATGCACACTCTGTGAAAATAACGCTGCAGTCGATGCACATAAGTTATCTTTAAAAATTACGAAGAAAAATAACTGTTCAACGTGCTGTCCGAAGCGGGACTCGAGCCCGCGTCCTTGACTATAGACCTCAATGCTCTAACCAACTGAGCTATCCGGACTAAAGGTCGCTGTTGTATGTATTGCCATTATTAGGATTGACCAAAAAACGACAAAAAGAACGCGTTTCAAGACTCCATTTAAATTGTCACTTTATTTAATTTTTATTATTAGTTGGTGACACTCTGTGAAAATTTCAAGTGTCTAAATATTACAGTTTAAAAGATACAGATATGCGAAAAACCGACGGACGGACGGACAGAGCGCGGAGGCTTAATAATAGGTTTCCGTTGGGACCCTTTGGGTAAGGAACCCTAAAAATGTTTTTTTTGTGTCGTGTGAGATATTGTTTGGAAGCTTACTGTAATGGATTCTAAAAAGTTTCTAAATATTGAGTAATTTTATTTTTTACTTGTTTGTATTGATAATTTTACACGATATAGAGCCTGATTGCTCACTTCAAGCCGACAGCACGGAGCTGGTAGGTATATGCGTTTGGGGTGTGAGATAGTGTGTATTTTTTTTAAGTTAACATCCCATCATGGTTGTCTCGCAGCCCTTATGTCACAAAACGTGAAACGTGATGCGAGCCATAGTCACCTCAATCCTTACGGAGTATGGTGCCATGACAGGGTACTTCCCTTTTTTCAGTCCATTTACACTGAACGGTGTTAGATTGGCCGAGCGGGCAAGAGCACGCCTCTACAAGCGGGACGTACGGGTGCGATCCCCACTGGGAGCACAATATTTATTACTTTAGAATTTGTGCTAAAATGGCTGCTGACACTCCGGTAAAGGAAAACACCGTGAGGAAACCCACTTCCAAGCGGGTTGGTCACCGTAAAGTGTTTGACTAAAATCCTCTCATATCATGTAAATGAGAGAGGCCTGTACCCAACAGTGAGACGAATAAAATGGCTGCAAAAGAAAAAGAGAAAGAATACAAAAACACTAAAAAGGTTGCATAACATCGGCCAATGTGTGGAGCCGCCATGAAAGGTTACATATTATTTGGGCATGGTAATTTTGCCTAGAATGTACCCGTTCGACCCTTCCTCCCACATTCGCTTCACATTAAATTTGTAAAAAAAAATTTAAGTTATGGTTCACTATAATTAATTACCGAACACCCTGGTGAATGAAAACACCGTATTGAAAACCTATGCTTAACACTTATAGTACGCATGTTCCCAGTCTTTGACTTACATACAAGCTGATTCTACAATGCTTAAAAAAAAATTCTGCTTATCGAAATTTTAAAAATATATACGCACGTGTATTTTCAAACCTTTACAGTGACAAGAGAAAAAATTGCGAAGTTCCTTTTACTCTACGGTCGGCGCCAATATGACAGAAAGAGATCTCTAATTTGTCTCTATTTCCGGTGTAAAGCTTTCAAACAATAGCCCTGTACCACTATAGGGTTAGGCCAACGTATTTTCATCATTACATGTATATGGAAAAATGGAAGAGAGAAAAGTTATTCCATAAGTACCTATAATACATACATACATAGCATCACGCCTGTTTCCCAGTTTTCCCAGTGGGGTTGGCAGACAACGGATCTCCACGTGCCACGATCCTGAAACACCTCTGCCGCTTCTTGCACTTTCATAATGTTATTCATACATGCTCATCGGTTACGGGTACTGCGCACTTGCCCCTTTTTGAGCACATGTTCTATCTGTTCTAGGTACGTGCGTCTAGGTCGACCTTTCCTGACACTTCCACTCACATTAGCTCCAAAAATATCTTTCGTCAGTCTTCTATCATCCATTCTTCCAACATGAACCGAACTAACGAAGCATCCTTTTCTCAATCCTTATCACTATATCTTCTTTCAGACCATAACGCACTCGCGCTACACAATTACTCAAACTATCTTTTATTGTGACTCCACACATACTCCTTAACGCGCGCAATTCCACAGCATTTGCTACTATCCTGCTTTCGTGCTTCGTCTGCCATACACAACTTTCACTCCATAAGTATGACTCCCGAAATTAACATCGACCTTGATGTAAATGTTGCTTTAGGGAAGATCTTGTGTTAATTTAAGTCCATACGTCAATATAATTAATTATGTACATGTGGACGCCAGTCTTGTCGTAACAGGCTTCGAGACACTCGGGTTCGAAGTTGAAAAATTTCCAGCGAAGTTTCTTACAAGTTCTTCTAGGGAATTGAAAGTTGGTGTATGGTGAGCTATTGACACATAGGATTAACCTACAACATTTCAGCCCGATCGGCCAAACCGTTTAGGTGTAGTGGATGGACGTTGAAATATTTCCACCGAAGTACCTGGTCGGCCGAACCGTTTAGGAATAATTTTCCGCGAAGTCTCTTGCCAGTTCTTCCTGGAAGTTGAAGGTTGGCGTGTGGCTTGCTATTGACATGCAGAATGAACCTACAAAATTTCAGCCCGATTTCAGAACCGTTTAGGAGTTGAGCAAACAAACAGACAGTCACTAGTCGAGTAAGTGGCTTTGCTTCGCTCAGCCAAAACTCTTTATCTTGCTCGCTAACTTAGTCCCGTCTAGACCATATTTTGTCAAGCATTGGGTAAAATATATATGTTAACTTGTCGAACGTATTGTCAAAATGACAAAATCTTCCAAACATCTAAATACAAAATGGGGCCGCTTTTTTATTTTCTCCACGTGACAGTCATCAAACTGCATTATAATATTTTTCTTCCTAACAAATCACCGTCCAGATGATTTTGACTTCTCCAATTATTTCATAATAATTTTCGGGTTGGCTTCACTCGCCCAATAACGTGATTGCTTTATAAAAGTGTGCTTCCTTCCAAAGGCACACCCTTTTGATTTTGACTTGTGGATGTTTCATAAAAAATTTCGGGCTCGGTACGCTCGCCTACTATTTAGTAAGTATGTCTTTGTAATTAACCCGTTGACTCCCACAAGAGACGCGCGTCCCTCTGCATTGAGTTTGTTTGCGCGCGGTCACTTTTTGCTTTATTGCTCTTTCAATTGACTTTTCCTATAGGAGTGACAGTAACAGATCGATAGTAATTTTTTTCGATGTTGTTTTTTTGGCTATTTTTTCTGCTAAGTTTTAATCCTTGTGCCGTCGACTTTTCGACACATTTGTAGATAATTTCATCTTTTTTACGGAACAAAATTTACTGATGTAACTTGATTGGTTTACGAGATATTTGAGTTTATGTCAAGGCCAGTACTCGACGCCGCGGCGCGCGAAAAAGGTCTGGGACACAAGAGCACTTTTTTAAATGCGGGAATTCAAGGGGTTTAATATAACCAGATCACATAAATATAGTTTTTTAGTTCACAATAGCTAATAAAGTTTTTCAATTCATTTAGGGTTCCGCCAAAAGAAGGCGATCACTTAGGGATCCGTAGCCGAAAAAAATTGGGAACCCCTGCCCCAGATAATATCCTCGGCTATAACGTGAAATTATTTTGAAATGTGTAGATGTGCTCTTTTTCTATTTTTGAAATGATTGCTTTTGCAAAAATATTTGCAGACGTTATAAATACGTCTTAAGAGTCATTTGCTCAAATGTACCTATCTACCTGAAGTTCTGTTGATAACAATACCATCACGCCTATATCTGGAGGGGTAGGCAGAGACAACTGAGCACCATTTTAAAAATGAACCAAATTCAACAGAAACTCTTGGAACAAGCTACCACGAGGAAAGATAAGTGCTATCTCAGTGAATGGTTTTAAAAATTAACTTGACAAACCTCTCATAAAAATAAGCTGGCAAACAAAAAATCAACATAATATAAACAAAAACATAAATAAAAAATTCACTCAACATGTGCAGTACACGCATCAGCTTCAAGCTGCTAGTGTAGGCATATAAATAAATAATAATAATGATTTTTTTTATAAACGTCACCCTTTGCATGCACCGTCACATCACTTTATACTTGCACGCCGTTATGGGTGCTGCAAACTTGCCCTTTCCGCAAAAGGTTACCTATTCGGTCCTGGTATGTTTGCCAAGGGTGGTTCCACATGCGAGCCTATTGTATATTTTAAAATATATGTTATCATCATTTCTGTTTTAATGGTATGGACAGATAATAGTAGAACTGTCGGGTTTGTATGCAGCCCCTCCACACCGATACAATGTTGAAAAAAGTTATATTTAGAATTTTTTTCTTTTCAGTAAATAAATCAAAATGGCAGAGGAACCAGAAGGAGCAGTAGGTGATTTAGAAGATGGAGAAATTGAAAGCGACGGTGAAGACACCTCGGCAAGGCCCGCTGAGCCGGCACCTGAAATTAAGTCAGACACAACAGCTCCTATCAAGTCCGAAGAGAGCCGCCCAAAAGAGAGCAAAAAGAAAAAATCTAAAAATCACAACAAAGAAGATAAATCGAATAAAGGAAAAGATAAACCAAAAAAAAAACATCCCGGGCCAGTCGAAGACGACTTTGCCGGCAATATTGAAAAAGCTATCCGTAAAGCAATGAAGAACGACGATGATGTGGTTGAAGTTCAAAATATCGAGGAGGAGAACGGCGAGGACGAGGCTCGTCGCAAAGGCAAGAAGAGGAAGAAACACGACAGCACCAACTCCAGCAAGAAGAGGAGGCGCAGGAAGCATACAGATGAATTCAATGATGACGAGATGATGTTCACGCGGGGAGCGTCGCCTGTGAAGAAGTCGCCCAGTCCATGCGACTACCGCAGTGATGAATCGTGTGCTTCCGAAGGCAGCTATGAAGACCACAGAAATCACCACTCCAGACAACCTCAGAGAAATCGACCTCCGCCCCATTTCAAGGATAGAAAAAACAATAAAAACAACAGAGATCGAAGAAGAGATAATATACATCCACTGCAAGACCCCGACGGGGTTTGTGTTTATTTTATGCAAGGAAAGTGCCATAAGGGAGAAGACTGTGCATTCTCGCACAACGCCCAACCCCCGAGGAAAATGGAACTCTGTAAGTTTTACCTTATGGATTGTTGCGCCAAGAGAGATAAATGTCTATACATGCACTCCGACTTCCCTTGCAAGTACTGGCACACTGGTCTTCCGTGTATTTATAAAGATGAATGTAAATTCGCCCATGGAGGTCCTCTGGGTGATACTTTAAAATCAATACTTTTGAAGCACCTTGAATCTGCACCAAAAGAAATTTTGGGTGATTTTCCAAGACTGAATCGAGAAAGTGCCGCCATGATGGTGTTGAATAGGCAAATGGTGCTCGCACAGCAGTTCTCATCTGAGCCAAATGACATGATGAATGATCCAAATATCCCATCAATATTTGAATTAAATATGCCTAAGCCAATTAACCAAGATGATATGCAAAATCCTTCACAATACAACCAATACTCACACGATAAACACTCCAATAATAAAAATGCGCATAAGGCACGTCAGTCCAGGTGGCAGACGACAAATACCAATACTCTTCCTAATTTGGTGGTTAATGCGGTGGGAACCCAGGATGTTTTAAATATCAAGAACCTGACTGGTGTTCTTACACCCCAACAAATTTCAGAACTGAGCCATTTAGGTATTGAAAATTTAAACCAACTCAGTTCGTTAACCGTCATACAACTTAATCAGTTAGGGTTAAATCTGAAACAGATAAATGAGATACAACTGAATACCATGAGTATACAAAAATTAGGTTTGATTAATGGTGGCGAAGAACACCAACCCTCGGTACCCAATTATGCAAATGCAGTATCGGGAAATATGGACTTTGATATGAGAATTCCACCCATGGCCCCTGAAGTCACAAACAAATCTGCCGTTCCTCCTTCAGCAGGAATGGGTAAAGATGTAGATATGCGCTTCCAGTCCACGGCCAGTCTTCCTCCCAAGAACAGCTCTACCTCAAATGAAGGAAAAGAAAGCAAATATGTTGATTCTCGTGTCAACAAGGATACAATAGATATAGATCAGTATACCAAGGATGCTCTCAAGTTTGCGTCGAAGGAAAAAGAAAACATTGATAATATGTCCACCGATTTCCATGATGATGGAGATTTGACATTGGATGTTCCAAAATCAAAAGACATCGACCAGCGTGTCCTGCCATTCAAGGATGTCCCTGTTACAACAAGCCTTAGTGAAGGTGACACAGATATTAGATTTCTGCAACCAGACAATTACCCTAAAAAAGCAGAAAAAAGACATCGGCGATCAACTACAGATGACGAAGATAATAATTTATTAATTGATGAGAAGTGGTACTCCAGTGACGAAGAAAAGAGTACAAGAACTAAATCACCCAAGTCATCACCACGTCCGTCCACTCCACCTGTACCATTGGCGGTTATAGAAACGAGGGCAGTTCTGAATAAATTAGGTGATTTATCAAAAATAGACATAAGTGATGAGGTCACCAAACTCTTAACTACAATGAAAAACAAACTACAAGAAAGTAAAGATAAGATGCCTTCTCCATCTTCAGAGCATTCAAAGCCGCGCGATCCACGAAGTGATCCGAGAAACTTCCCAAAAAAGTCTCCAGATCACAAATCACCATCCACGGACTTGATGAAAGTTATTTCTCACAGAAAGCCCAAAATTTCGATATATGAATGCATTGAAGGTCAACCTACAGATGGACGAAAACGAAGCGATGTTGATCTGAGGCAACTAGATCAAGATTTTAGGCTTCCAGGCTTCGGTGATACAGATTTAAGGCCGACCTCTAGTGGAGATATTGATTTTCGATATGGGTTACCTTTCAAACCTCTACCGAACTATACACCGGCAACAGAAATTGATGGATCGATCAACTGTCATCCACCCATACCATACAAAATGAAACAAGTAGACATACCTCGCCCGGACTACACAGACATAAAAAATAGTACTGCAAAGTCACAAGCAATGGCAGATCCCCGACTGAGAAAGCTTTTCCGGTTGTCCATCGATGAATCTAGCAGCGACGGCGAGAAGTCTACAAAAATTGCCAGCACACCCAGAACTGATCCTAGAAGAAAACCGAGCGTTGCAGATATAATGGAAACGAAACCGACTTCATTAGACTTGCAAAATGTCACGAACACCTCAACGTGGTACAAGGAACTCAGCACCAATCAAAAAATATTTGCCAATCAAAGTCTGGCTACAATTAATAGCATAATTAAGAAATATCAACAAGAAAAGCACCTCGGAAAACGGTTTGATACCTCTCAGATACACAATAATATGGTTTTCTGCACCATTTTTAACAACCTCGGAGTGACCATAGACGAAGCAGGCGATGTTTCTTACGTCAACAAACCGCAAGAAGGTTTACTGAAAACACCACTAGGTTTCAGTGGAAATCCTGAGCCATACAGCGGCAATATGATGGACGGTCACGGGATGATGAACTCTCCTCAGATGGCCTTGGGCAATATGGGTCCCATAGGTAACATGAACATGAATCCGATGGGTGGATACAATGCACCGTACCCGACGCCCGAACCACGCCCCACACCGGGTCTTTTAGGCATAGCCCCGAACATGCCACACGGTTACGATAATCCTAATTTCGGACCCCCAAATTTTGGTCCGGACGGTTTTCACGGAAATATGCAATTTAACTCATCCGGAAACGATTTTGGAAACATGGACAGTGATCAGGGTTACCACAGAAATCAGGGTAGAGGAAATTACCGAGGACGTGGCAACGAATCGAGAACGTGGAGTAGAGCAGGCAATAGGGGCAACCGCGATCGCAGGAACTTTAATGATCGTGGTGGCGGTGGCTGGAAAGGTGACAGACATTGAACTGTAAAACTGTGAACTGAGACTAATTCCGTGAATTTATGATATGTCATATCATTCATCATGAAACATAATGTAAATTATTTGTGACACTAGATTTTAACGTTCCATTAGAAAATAATCATACATAACGCTTTGTACAGTACAGTAGTGTCGGTAAGTACATTTTAATGTTAAATATACTTAGAATACTTTTGTCATATCGTGAAGCGGCTATTGAGTAATAAATAATTAGTTAATCTTACAAGCCAAACTAAAATAAAGAGACTGACCACTTGTTCCGTTAATCCAAATGTAAATTACTTCAAATAGGACAGAGTGACAGTCATGGCGTGTATGTTATATTTTTTAGGTAACGAAATACTCAATATCCATTGTAAATATATTTCACAGAATATGTTAAGGAATTAGGTACATTTATGTTTTTAATAGGTATATCTTCGAAAGCAATACCCAATTTATTTAAGAACAATTTTAAGAACAAAATTAAGGCATAGGAATATTGTATACAACATCATGTAGACAGCGACAAAAATATCTATGAGTCATAAATTAAATTATATTGTTATCTCCGGATTGTGGAAAAATTGTTTTAAATCTTTTTTTTTTGGTGATTAAAGAAAATTACCCAGAAAATTAATTTTAGAACAATTTCATTTAAATCGTAAATTGATTATAATACGTCATGTTTTACGTATCACTATGGCACCTGTCATTTTAACACCGATGGTGTTTTCGTGTGTTATGTGTATGATATGACTTTATGTCACGAGAAAACAAAGTGTGTTATCATATGAACAACCCATTTTCATTAATAAATAACACACTTTTGTATTTCATGTGACATCATACATAACACACATACTTGTCTCGTGTATTACGGACTGATGAATATGAAGGATTATGCGCGAATATGAAACATTAAGTTATATTTTTTGCCAATTTATAAGTTATTAAATAACTAATCATATAGATCACTTTTCTTCACATAAACTGTTTATTATCTAGTATGTGTTCCAAATTTCCCTACTTGAATGTTTCTACATATAACCCGTTCAGATAAAGAAACGTTTTATAACAAAACTGAGTGTAGCATGACATCTCTCTCACACGTATTGATGTCATGCTTTGTGTGAGAGTAATGTCATGCTACACTTAGTTTCGTTATAAAACCTTTCTTTATCTGAACGGGTTATACAACACGCAACAACGTTTGTGCCAAGCGCGCAAGCAGAAGGATGCAGATTGTATGACGTATCATGAAGCAGTATTACAACCACAAAAATTATCATGTTCACAATTGAATGTTATGGAATGTCTAAACACCTCAGGGTAAGTATGGTATGATGACAGTGAAAGTAAGTATGATGCAGCTCTGGTGCCCTGCGCCTTGTAACTCACGATGGCCACATTACAACGAGCATAAAATAAAAATGATAAATTTATATGAGCTTTCCATTGAGATATCAGAAATATCAAATACCAGGTATTTAAATGGAGCTTTAATTATATAGTGGCACGAGGAAGTTTTGATTTGTGGTAATTATGCGCAACTCTCTGCATTCCTAAGAATGGACGTAAACTTTTAATCGAAAGTTTGTTGATAAATTGTAACTATCATCTTAAATCTTCTAGTTTATTATCTCTTATCTCTTCTATTATCTCTTAGTTATCTAGTTAACGAAAAACTTTCTATCAAAAGTTCACATCCCTACTTAGGAATGCAGAGATTTGCGCATATTTTCCAAGTATTGTAACTTCCTGATGTTGCTATAGTTAATTTGTTTTAATTTATGGAAGATTCTATTAACCTAAAATCTTTTGAAAGAAATGCTTTTGAAAACTGGCTAGCCAGTAACGAAACTGTTAAGAGTAGAGGAAACAAAACTAATGCATTTTTTGTATTTTTCATAGGTCCTATTATTACAGGTATTATGTGATAGGTGATAGGTCCTATTATTACAGGTATTATTTGATAGGTGATAGGTCTTATTATTACAGGTATTGTTGGATTGGTCATAGGCTCTATTATTACAGGTATTATTTGATAGGACATATTGCGGAGAGGCCTAGTTGGTGAGCGCGCGCCTCTTACTCGAGAGGTCGTGGGTACGATACCTGGTATGTGCACAATTTTTCCGGATTTTAAAATCTTGGTTAAGATTTGTGTGCAAAATTACAATACAATGTAGGTGAAGGAAAACACCGTGAGGAAACCTATACACTAACAATACGAATGTGTTGTAAAGTATAAAGGTTTACTGGAAGATATTGCCTCCGGCAATAAGTCCGCCTTCTGCTAAGCAGATAAAGTCTATATTTATTTTATTTATTTAGGTCCTATTATTACAGGTTTTATTTGATAGGTCGAACGTATCACTGGAGGCATCTTACTGAATATGGATAGGTAGAGATAGGAAGGTTGAGGGCTGGTCATTCTCCGCAGCTCGAGGGCTAGCAGCGAGCCGAAACTTAATGCATGCCGGAGAACTATAGCTAACTAGTCCCGAACTCGATGGAGACCATCTGCTTCCAATGGGCCCAGATATGCTCGGTGAAGCCATTGTAAGCGTACACAGTACAACAAATTCGTATATTCTATTTTAAAAAAAACATAATTATTACATGAAAAAAAAATCAACAGTTTCATAGTAAATACGAAGAAGGAATTTTCATTATTGTTTGATTTTTTTTTATTGAAACTTACACGGTTGGCTACATCACATAATGAACCAGTTTTTCTGATACCAGTGATGTCAGCCTAAACACCTTGGTGAATTATGTAGGTAGGTGCCATAAAGCGCTTCCCTCAATTCCAGCCGGCTAACTGAACTGGACGGAAAACACGAATTATGTGTTCATAGCTGCTTCGACCAACCTTCATTCAGTGCGGTGGTAACCCGGGCGGGTTTAACCCTACCACCATGTAAGAAGAGGGAAGGGACCTACAGTTTAACGTGGAATCCGAACCACG
>WYDE02012788.1:0-13036 GCA_009867175.2 Adela reaumurella | reverse complement strand
CTCTGTCTCCCTAGGAATGGAAGATTTCGTCCGCATTTGTTAATGATTAGTCTTTTAGATTTATGATAATGGCTTCCCTTGAAACTCCGCTTGATTCAGTGCCAATGTTGATTTTTCGATAGAATTTATTGAGACACTTCAGACGAAGTCATCGATTTTACGCCAGTACAAAATATCCACATTCGTTTCCGCGGAATGGATGGAAAAAAATTAAGTTCGTTTTCTAAGCTTCTCAAACTCGAAGATTTTTTGTAAGGCATATTTCTGTGGATGTGTATAATTTGTTTTATAGATATACAAGTAATGTCTCATCTAGTAATGAACCAACTTAGCGGCTATTCTCGCCTTTCGTCATCCCTTAAGACGAAAATCCGAACAAAGGTACGTGGAATTTCGCAGAAAACTGACTGCAATACGTCACGAGCTGTGGGTAGGCACCACCCTCGGGGGTGCTACGTCACATCACCCCCTCCCGAGGGTGAAGCAGCTGAGATCCGCACCAGTTGATCTCCATCCTCGGCGACCGAGCCGAGCTCGCACAGCCCACAGCCCTGACGGATTGATTCAAAACAACACACGTGGCCTGCACAGCACCTAAAACTAAGATCGGGACACCCGCAGCCCAATCTACAACTGAAGTAAACACAGAATTAAAAAAAAAACTACAACTACTCCGACCGGGGAAGGTCCTCGTCACAGTGGTTGTTGGCTTATTTTTGTCAGGTAGTAACGACGACTCTACGACCCGAAAAGACCGCCGTATCGCTCCGGCTCCTTTTGCGGTACCTAGCCCCTTGCCAGAGCCAGCGAACACGGCCACTGCTTTTGAGCGGTGGGCTGAGAGGGTTCCTTGATTAACAAAGGGTCAAGCTGCTCACCCATTCCGCCCCAGAGCCCTGAAACACAGTCTGGTCCCATGACCAGAGGGAGAGGGAGTCGGGGGTTGAGCGGGACAAGCGTAACCCCGCCCAGCGCATCCAGTGAGCCCTAGCCCACTTTAGTTGCTGAACGAGGCCGACCCAGCACCACCGGGTGTCCATATGGAATCCGGGATCAATAATTTATTTTAGATTTATTTTTTTTTCAAAAAAGGATATGAATTCTCCCATTCTTGGCGGTAGGAACACATCCGTTGAAGTTCTCTTCGGAGAATTCGCATGTGTCTCCAGCATGAGCCCTCATACATTTTAAACATCTGGCAGACGATCTGCAACTAGATTTAGTGTGACCAAAACGGCAGCAATTGAAACATTGTATGTTTGGATTAATATATTTTTGAACCGGCAAAGCATTGTACATTAAGAATCCCTATGAGGCAGGTTTTGGCCATCGAAGGTAAGGACCACTGTTTCAGATGGTAACCACTCAGGTGGAGGAGTTTGAGATTTTTTTTGGAATTTGATCTGCGAGATTTTAAAACAGGCCCGAAACCATCAGGGACATTGGTTTCCTGTACAATAAGATCGTCAAACTATTTACGTGGAACTTCCTTAATCACTTCCATTCTTGAAATATTGTAATTAGGGACCAAAACATTGTATTTATGATGTTCCAAAGATTTCAGGTGTATAAATTTATTCGCATCAATATAGTTAGTGAACTCTACTGAAATTCGGTTTATACCAACGGGAACAACCCCATCAACTTTCATGTTTGCAACATTCGTGTTCTTCAGGAACCGCCCAAATTTGACTGGCTGGATGGCCAGACCCGCCGTCGGGTTGACTATAAATAGACATGTGCCAAATTCTGTATATAATGTGCGTGAATGCGTAGGATTTGGAGAAGGAGTTACTGGAATGTTCGTGAGATCTTTTGGAATCAGTGTATTCGAGTGAGCCGTATCTAGTGTTACATACAATATCGATGGATGTCGAGGTATTCACTTCCATTGGAGACTGCATTGGGCTCATACCGTACGTCGGGCCGGCTCCAGCGAGCGGCGCGGCGGGCCGCGGCGGCGGCCGCGAGTGCAGCCGCTGTCCTGCCTCAATTGAATGGGATTTCTGTCTAATCTGGCTAAGTTTATCATAACGCAGGACAATTAGCGTTCCGCATACATTTTTCGCGGGACGCATTATCTAAGTCGTGGAAACGGGACGTCCCGCCTCACGCGGGACGGTTGGCAAGCCTAGTTGTGAGACCTTGCTTCTTGCCAAATTTCATGATTCTAGGTCAACCCTTTTGATTTATAAGTGTCTTGAGTGAGAGACAGACAGACAAACGGACAATGGAGTGATCCTATAAGGATTCCTTTTTACCTTTTGAGTTACATACGGTACGGTGCCCGAAAATGTCAATTGAGGCGTCATAATTCTCCGCAAAAATCAGGTCCCCGAACCAGATTTTTTTAGAGTTAGCAATTTTCTTCAACTCCGTGCTGTAGGAAGACCTAATATTTTTAATTTTATTTCTTTAATAAAGATTAGTAAGTCCATTTGTGTTGAGGTTGGCATGTATTTCTGCATGCGCATTGTCTCTAAGAATTTTGTTTTTGTCTTGTTGAATTCCACAGGCAATGATATTTCTCATATTAATACTCAACAATCGCGTGTCAAGGGCTCAGTCCACTTCACGGCCGCCATGTTGTTTTGATTTTTAAGCACGAATCGCAATACCAAATCTGACCGCCGCTCATTTTTGGATTTGTAGCACACTAATTTAGACAAGCACGTTCACACATGTTAAGTGGGTGCTTTTTTAGCAAGCGTGCTAAAAAAATACGATAAAATAGCAAATGCAAACCAGGCTTTGGGCTCATTCTATGTGTACATCCCCCTAGTTAAAATTGTAGATTCTATCCAAGTTGTTGCTTAAATCGTTTCGTATCTAAGAACAAGTGGTATCAATTCTTAATCTTACTAAGGACGTCCAGTCAAGTTATACCAGACTAAAAGCCATTAAAAAACATTACAATTGAAGTAAATATTACGTTACATGCTAGCTACTAGGGGGCTGCGTCACGTATGACGCCGGACGATAAGTTATCTCTTTGCGCGGTGCAGCGAAATGCGCGTTTCAAAAAATATATGACGGGGGTCCATATTCTGACAAAATATCTTTATGGCTAAACGTGACGCCTGGATGACCTAGAAAGTCACTGGCACCTTATAAATGCATGATGGAACTGGATCGGTGCGCCGCACGTCTGCGTCGTGGGGAGGAGCGCCTTGCGACATCCGCGCGCGCCTCCGTCCCTGCTGCCGCGGAGCATGGCTCAGGCGGTACTTGCGACGACCAGCGATGCGTCTAAATTGAAATCATTGTGCGAAAACCACAAAAAATTGGTACTTCTTGGTACGTTACACAAAGTCCAACGGTAATCGGTATATTCAGAAGTATATACTTTTCCAAACAGTGGATGTCTTTGTGTGCATCTTTTATAAGTCGCTAAAATGATAAACCTCGCACAAATAACGAATATAGAGGGTTGGCATGGCACCGGAGATTAAATGCACGTATGCCATACAAATCAACCCTGATGCGATTTTTATAAAAATTAAAAAAAGAAGCAAAATACCAGGACACCAGAATTAGAAATTCTTTATTTAGCGGTGCTACCAGAAAACGGCGGGACATTTTATTCGACAGCTGTTATAAAAAACAGCTAGATGAATTACAAGCGGGCGAAATATCAGAAATCAGTTTTTAGAAAATGTCGCGAATTTGAAAAATATAATGCATTAATCTTCTATGACTTGTTACTGGTACATAATATAAGAATAATATTTTTTGTTTCGTAAAGAGAATGTAATATATAGGTAATTTTAAGTTATTCAAATAAAGTTTTATTGACTGTACATAAATTTGGCAGTTTTGTTTTCATCAGTCATTTTGGGATAAGGCCTTTTTGAGATTTAGACAATATGATGTGCAGTACATTATAACATTATGGCCTAGTCACCCGGACGCCATTTATGTATGCGGACTGGAGGACAGTCCCTTGAGGATGTTCTTCATCATGCCTTCCATGTTCTCGAGGGATGTCGCAATCCTCCCTATACGTTCAATATTTTTTAGTGACTTCGATATTTCTGCGAACGTTTCTAATTTGTTTTCTTCTCCCTCAATGATTTTCCTTCTCGTTTCTCCGAGCGCTCCACGTCCTGGAAATACAAAACTTTTATAAATATGTGTGGCTAAACTTTGTGCAGAGGAAGGGAATCGCGAAATCGACTTATTCCAAACATAGAACGGCTAAGATTAAATTAATATTATATTTGTTGGACAGAAAAATAAATGAAACAAATACGAATACAAAATACATAACGTTTTTATTTGAAAAAAAAATTCTTATAGAGCAGGTTCGGAAGTTGACCGCGAATGATTATAGCGTTATCGCATACTTTGCATTTAGTAGAACATATGTATTACAAATAAATTAAGGTGCTATCATATGCTATGATTGTATGCGGTCAACTTCTGAACCCGAGCCCATTTATGTATGCGGACTGGAGGACAGCCCCTCGAGGATGTTCTTCATCATGCCTTCCATGTTCTCGAGGGATGTCGCAATCCTCCCGCCTATACTTTCAATATTTTTTAGTGACTTCGATATTTCTGCGAACGTTTCTAATTTTTTTTCTTCTCCCTCAATGATTTGTCTTCTCGTTTCTCCGAACGCTCCACGTCCTGGAAATACAAAACTTTTATAAATATGTGTGGCTAAACTTTTTTAAAATCTGAAATCCGTGTCTCATATAATATAATAATATAGTACAGCGGATTAGCTTAAAGATATAGGGCAGGGGGCAATTGGCCGATGGCTCCACATCCAAAAATTTGTTCATATTACATCGGTCTTCCTCTGTGCTAAATTTGGGTGTTTTTATCAAAAAGTGCACAATATGTTGGAATCTCTTAGCTAAACTGCCTCTCTAATATGAAAAGTTTAATGTGTCATAAGGCATGGTGCACTCCGCACATGTCTTGACAAACCATTCCGTGCGTGAGAAAGGGCAAGAGAGCGAGTTACGCCACTAGAAAGAATGGCTTGCGGGCGTTACAAGAGTCGCAAATTATATAAATTTCTTTGCAGCTATCGATCTGTTCTTGCACTATCAAATTCAAGTTGTAAAGCTACAAGTATATAGGTGTCATATTAAGAGATGAGTCAATCAATCTGTTTTCCGTTCTGTCTAGTTTTACAAGATAAAACTTTGGCATGTCGGGACTCGTCAGCAGGGAGTTCGCTCAAGGACAGCCACCCCACCCTAAACGTTGTTTCACTTTCGTGTGTTGGATGATGGTGTGGTTGGATATAATTCTGACGACGAAAGCATCGGCTTGAATGTTCAAGCTTATGAGGATCTCACTCACGCGGGGAATGTGTTATTTATTATACTAACTTGCGGATGTCTATCAACGTTCTGGGCGGGGTGGCTGTCGTTGAGCGAACGCCCTTCTGATGAGTCCCGACATGCCACCAGGATAAAACGTTGCAAATCCAAAAACGATGCTCAATAAATTTATTCATAAAATTGAGCATAATATCACCAAACACTATAGTGGCAGTACGTACGGGTAATTCTAGGCGGTTTTGAAGAAGGAGGTGCAGCAGGTGGAGTCTGAACCACCTGCAACACCTGTACCTCCGCCTCCGGCGCAATTTCCTCTTCCTCTTCTTCCCAACCCTCCTCCATGATGAGTGGACACAGAGGTGGCATCGCCGGAGGAGGAATGTCCGCCCGAGGCTGAGGTTGAGTGTCCTCTGCTGGTGGCAGTTTGACCTTGGCCAACTGCGGTTCGGGCTCTTGCGGAATATTTTTTTAAATGTTAATCATTACATAAGTACATAATATTTACCGACACCGTGTATAGGGGGTGAGTTTTGTGATATGGCCAAATCTAATTTCATCATGACAGCAGGGTAGGTTTAGTGTTATTGCATATAAGCAAGGCAAGGAATCACTCAAATTACTTTTCAACATGCACCGGTTCGTACTCTACGCACGCTGTTTTCACCGTGTATTTAGATGCAGCAATTTAGAGCATAACCTCTGATAATGCCTACGCTGTACGGCATTCAAAATTATTTATATTAAGTGCGGGTTAACCCTCTACAAGGTGCCATTTACGGCATTACTTTTGGTGCCTTACTTGCAATTAAATCTTGAACTTTATGGAGATTAGTTTTAGGCGTTATTGCCGATGCCATACGGCAGTTACATCATGGATGGGTACACTCTCTACCGGATGCCGTTTACCTCTAGGTGTTTTTTCTCATTAAATATTTAAATTTGTTTGACCATCTACGCAATTTGAGGTCCCGAGTCTCAGGGTCACTAGGAGAAACTGTCTGTAAAATTTTGTTGGGATTGGACCGCGGGAACCCACGGCACAGTAAACGCCAACAACAACATGGGTGAGACTATATACATACACGTCTCAGTAATTATTACTTTGGAATATTAAGATGAACATCATCAACGTTCCGAAATCATGTTCTGTAACCTAGTTTTGCTCAGTGTCACAGTAGTGTACAGTGTCACATGGTGACTCTAACGGTGGAGTCTAACATAAGATGAAATTATATATAACATACCGGGTGGAACAAAGGCACAGCAATTTCCGGATTCCCTTTTCCGAAATCGGACCCCATGACAAACATCGCCCAGCTCGTCCAGCGGTGGCGCGTCTGCATCGGCCGGTCCCTTTCCTGTCCTCGCAGCAGACATTCTCCACTTCGCAGCCGCTGACTTTGTATTATTTTTTTGTCGTGCCAATACTGTAAAAATTAAATAAGACATTTATTAATTCTCATGAAATCAAGGGCTTGTGATAACACACATTTAATACCTACATTACTTGGAAGAATTTAATTATGTACCTCACTCACAGCGACAAGCCAGTGTTCTAAAAGAATGGGTAGTTTGCGAGATATTTGCATTAGGTGATGTAGCCTTCCGTGCCAGTTTCAATAAAAAATAAATAAAAATATTTCATGTTTTTTTTAGCGCTGCTCCTACCGGCGCCGGCGCGCCGGTGGCGGGGTCGCGGCTACAAGGAGAGTCGAGGGCGCCATTACGGCAAAACTATTTCTATGAAACACTGAATAATAGTGATACTTACTTTTTTCCATTGCCCTGGAGTTTGGATGCTCCCTCCTATGGCATTTAGGCGATCAGCTATAGCTGACCACATGGCCTGTGAACGTGCCCCGGCGTTACTGCTCGAGATGCGTCCCCTCGCGAGTTGGGGTTTATCACGTAGCTCATCGATGAGCGCGCAAGCTCGCGGCTCGGCTTTTTCGCATTTTTTGACATTATTTAACAATTAACTTTATCACAGTACGACACACAAGAACGAGTGACAACAGACAAGATGACAGCCGGTTGTTTTTTTTTTAGGGACACAACCTAGTTTACGAGTCTGTAATCTATGAAATTTCAAATTAATTTTATGTAATTTCTTATTTTTAATAGCCTAAAATACATTTCAACTTTAAATAATCCGATACTGTTATTGACGGATTAGTATTATTGAGAAATACTAGGACATTTTTTATAAAATTGTCAGATTTTTCATCAGCAAAAATTTGTGTGCGCCCTTCCTTTTGTCTATGATCTTGTGTCAACTCGAACAAGATGTCGTTCGAGTTGTAAACTCGAATGACTGTGTGCGAGGTAGTGTGGTGCCCCTCTGTTCGAATTTGAAGTCGCATGCGAGTTGAAAACTCGAAAAACTACCATTCGATTCGAGTTTGTATAGTAGAGCTGCAGGTCACTTGCGGTGACTTCTTCTTCTTCTTGGCGATTATTTGATGCACTATATAAAGTCTGTGACCTCATCCTAAGGCGCATTTCCTCCGATGGTTGAAACCCAGCACAGCAACGTGCAGATGATTTCACAAACTGTGACGCCAGCATTGCTCCTTTCGTTATTTGCTGTTGGAAGCCGGTTTCTGGTTTTTATTTTAACCAAGTTAAGTTTAACCAATACATTTAAAAAATTCTGAAATACCATAAGACTTGCTATCCGTTTTGCACTGTGTTCCACATAGTTATGTACGTTTCTAGCCAAACCTTTACAGCTTCTTGGCATGTGAATTTGCAACATGCTTTTCTGGCGGCTATATGAAACTAATGACACACACATTTCATGATACCTGGACATGACTGCTTGAGGCGACTGGCGATTGAAATGTAGATACCGACATTAACACTGGCTGCTTCCATCACAAGCAAATCTATGACAGTTTATAAGGGAATAGATTGATCTGTAAACGCTTTTAAAAGTATATCATAGAGACGTTTGCCACTGGCTCCTTCTTCAGCTGTTTTGTCATCGCCTTTAGGAAAAACATTTGTAAGGTCCCAAAACTTACTGACTATGCGACCTAGTTCGGAGTCATAAAAACGAACAACCACACATGCAGTTTTCACAGACGAGCTGTATGTGGAATCATCTGTAAGAATATAAAACATACTGCTCTTTAATTGTTTGGCGAATTCATACTTATGCGAGGCACCTATTACGTTGGTTTATTATATTTGCCGCTTTGGTTCCTTTCATTTGTATACCATCCAGTATTTTTGAATCCGGAAGCGCACTCTGAAGACATAGGTTATGGTCATTCATGGCAAGGTACGGTATGTTATGAGTGGCAAAAAACCTACATATCATAATTTCTGCTCTTTTCATTTCATTCTCCATTGGGTAGACGGTATTTGATTTGTTGAAGAATTTCCCCATAATTTTTGGCAGCAACGAAGACGACGCCGTGTGCAAAGCCGGCCGTGCTTATTAAGGCACCTTCGGCTCGTCCACTTCTGCGCGACTTCTCCACTGCACTATGCCTGCACATCTGCACTTCTCCTTAAGACACCACCGCGTACCAGGTCGAGGCTCTGTCTCCCGACGAGGACGCACTCGCGTGCGCTCTTCGTATCCGGTTGTCTTTTATGTAAATTAACATCTATTCGCTGTCTCGTGTGTTTCATCTACCGCTAGCCCGCCTCCAAAGAGAATACCACATTGGTGACCCCGACTACTGCAGCCCGAACCAGCCCCCGGGCGCAGTGAACACGCACGTGGACTGAGCTGAGCCACAAGGAGGAAGAGAGCGGAAGCATGAAAACAGGTATCTAACCTCACCAATGCGCGCGCGCTTTGACCAACTGCGCGCGCAATCCCATGACGCGAGCAGCGACGAGCAACGCGTTCACTAAAACGGAGACACACGGCAAGAGCGATAAACCACGCTCCGACCGGCGACACAGTAACCCGACACCCGCAATACAAGTAGCCGCGCGCCGGCACCTGGCCAAGACGCGATTTCCCGCCAACCAGATTCGCCCCCCACACAGCTCGCAACATGTCGTTGTCCAAGACGCGCAGTGGACCGAGTCCTACTCCCAGTTTACCTCACGCGGAGAATTCGAGAAACAGACCCACTCTGCCGCTGGCGACGAGCGACTTTCTGGGACATCATCTTGGAGGCCCGGACCACAGCGCAAACGGAGGGGTGGAGATTCCCCGATGTAGAGCACTTCGTCCCAGGATTGACACGGGGGGTTAAAGAGGCTATCCACGAGGGCACGGTGACCGCCCAGCAGGAATCATCGCAGCCGCCCTTGTCAATTCAAGAGGGATTTTCTGTATCGCTTTCACTGCTTTCCACGGATGGTTTGGTCTCTTCTACGATTTTTTTTTTATCATCTCATCCAGTTCATTTTTATACGGTGACGAAGTAATGATAATTGTCTTTCCTTGTTTTCTGTTGACGCTCAAACTTTTGCGAGTTAATGGAAAGGGCATTATTGCTGCGGACTGGCAACAGAAATGTCGATTGCTGGGGAGTAGTTGGCCTAATGTTCGCCTATTTCTGTATCGTGAAACCAAGTAGAACATCCGGGCTCAGAGGTCGACATGGCTAGAGGAATAGTTAGAAGTGAGGTATCAGTAGAGGTTGCGACAAGGGAGTCCGGCACAAATGCACAAAACGGTTCTGTTTCTAACTCTGATGAAAACTGCAGAAATTGTTGCGTCTGTTGTTGTAGTGGTGATAGCTACAGGGGTAGTTACGGAGACTTTCGGCGCAGATTGGCTATTCGGCGCTGTTTCAGTGTACGTTGGTGTCAAGTTTACCGAAGGTTCTGTTTCAGTGTAAAAAGTTCATTGTTCGGTGTTTTAGAGGCAGCAGTTTGTGTGACTGATTCAGACGATTCTCCATTCATCTTGGTAATCCCCGGGGCCCGGGGGCCGGAAGTTCGAGATCAAACATTCCAATTTAGTTTCCTGCCGGATTGTATTGCGTCCTTCACAAGTTCTATTTTGTTCAGTGGGGTAGTTGGGCAAAGGGGTTTAGCGACTGAGATTAATACACCATAAGTGTAGAAAACAAGCATAAAATAATTTTTAATTATGTATTGAAAAAAAATTGACATATTATTTTTTTTTCTGGAAAAATTTATGGACAAGTCAGGAATTTTTTTCAACCAAAATGTTAAATTCTTTCATATTTGTCTTCTTCGTATGTATGAAGGTCTTCGTTTTCGTCCTATGTCTTCTACGTATTTGTCTATGTATGTACGCCTTGTATGTAGGACCTGGGTTGTAAAAATATAAACACTCATACACTGCCCAGGGCACTTGTAAGTCTGTGTTTTTTGCTAAGCTACTTTACTGGTGCGGCGACAGGAACAGTATAATTTTTTTTTAGCTTAATCATGCTCCTTAGAATGAAATAAATTCCAATGTAAGTTATAGATAGATTACCTACCTGAGAACTGTGACACAGACAGCCGCTTATATTCGTAGTTCCAAATATTTCCAGGCATGCATATTGCAATGCCCTCTCGAAGTCGGTCGTGATAGTTCTTGGTGCTAATCCAGGAACCTCCCTAACGAGCCACGTAGGGCTCCAGTATTTGCTTATACAAGTGTTGGTTTCTTTTCCCCATTATTTGCTCCAGTATTTGCCTATGCGAGTGTCGGTTTCTTTTCTCCATTATTTGCTTCAGTATTTGCCTATACGAGTGTTGGTTTCTTTTCTCCATTAATACCGTCACGGCTGGAAACGCCTAAAATAATAAACGCACAATATATGTATTGTAAAAAGTTTCTGATTTCAGTGCACCAACTTTTGATTCAGCTAAATTAATCATATATAAACGGAAACAATATTTGTGAGCGAAACCACTGGAAAGAAGTAGTAAAATTTAAATATTAACATAAACGCATTATTTTTATACTTACGTGGTCGTAGGCCATAGGAATAATGGTGAAGATATATGACAACCTTATATTGGACGACCTAGACCTAAAATGGCCGTCCATGTGCAGCTCCTGAGTAGCACTTAATGCTTATACCATGTTGGCGGACATAAATATCAGTGACGTCCCCCTACATCGTCGTGGATTGCTCCACGGTAGTAGGGGGTGTCATCCAACGATGCCCCAAAGCGATGCCTGTAATCGGCATTCTCCAGCAACTCTGACAATGCATCCAGGGTCACCGGTAGCGGGGGCTGTTGTATTGCCCTCTTCCTTGACATTGTGCTGCGCATGCTCACGTGTGATAGCCGCACAGAGACATCTATCGAATATCTAAAATTGCCGTCCATGTGCAGCTCCTGAGTAGCACTTAATGCTTCTACCATATTGGCGGACATAAATATCAGTGACGTCCCCCCTACATCGTCGTGGATTGCTCCACGGTAGTAGCGAGAGTCATCCAACGATGCCCCAAAGCGCTGCCTGTAATCGGCATTCTCGAGCAACTCTGACAATTCATCCAGGGTGACGGGTAGCGAGCGGGGGCTGTTGTATTGCCCTCTTCCTTGACATTGTGCTGAGCATGCTCACGTATGATAGCCGCACAGAGACATCTATCGAATATCTAAAATGGCCGTCCATGTGTGTCTCCTGAGTAGCACTTAATGCTTCTTCCATGTTGGCGGACATAAATATCAGTGACGTCCCCCCTACATCGTCGTGGATTGCTCCACGTTAATAGGGAGTGTCATCCAACGATGTTCCAAAGCAATGCCTGTAATCGGCATTCTCCAGCAACTCTGACAACTCATCCAAGGTGACGGGTAGCGGGAGCTGTTGTATTGCCCTCTTCCTTGACATTGTGCTGAGCATGCTCACGTATGATAGCCGCACAGACACATCTATAGAATATCTAAAATAGCCGTCCATGTGCAGCTCCTGAGTAGCACTTAATGCTTCTACCATGTTGGCGGACATAAATATCAGTGACGTCCCCTCTACATCGTCGTGGATTGCTCCACGGTAATAGGAAGTGTCATCCAACGATGTTCCAAAGCGATGCCTGTAATCGGCATTCTCCAGCAACTCTGACAATTCATCCAGGGTGATGGGTAGCGGGGGCTGTTGTACTGCCCTCTTCCTTGACATTGTGCTGAGCATGCTCACGTATGATAGCCGCACAGAGACTTCTATCGAGTATATAAAATGGACGTCCATGTGCAGCTCCTGAGTAGCATTTAATGCTTCTACCATGTTGGCGGACATAAATATCAGTGACTTCCCCCCTACATCGTCGTGGATTGCTCCACGGTAGTAGGGAGTGTCATCCAACGATGTTCCAAAGCGATATTGTAAAACTCAATATTTGGACATATACCACTCACAAACGGCTGAATTAATTTGTATGGGGTTTTTTCCATTGGCCGTTAGATTAAGAACTAATAGTACTTATTCATCCTCCAATGCTTCCTTGGACAGGAAAGCGAAGTGTGAGTACGACCACCCGCCGACGATATTAGGTACGTTGCGGACGTACAGTGGATTCGTATTGCAGTGTACAACGAAGGTTGAAAAAAAAATGGAGAGGCGTATGCCCAGAATGGATGGCTAAACCTAATTATGGTGATGGGTAGGTACTTTTTCATTTGCTGCAGTGCTTTAGGCACACTCCCAATTTCAACCTCTTCAAGATAAGATTTTTTACATTACGGAAGTGAAATTTAAATTATCATAATTTTGTTAAAACAAATTTTGTTGTATCCTTAGGGGTCGATTTTTTAAAAATTTAAATGGGACCAAGTTCAAGGTCACACATGAA
>WYDE02012677.1:0-13046 GCA_009867175.2 Adela reaumurella | reverse complement strand
AGTTCTTGCAGCACAACACCGATTGCTCTGCTTACCCCTATTGTCGGGATTCAGCGTGAGTGATATGTATGTATGTACATAGGAACATAGGAAGGTTGGAAGAAACTTGAAACTAATTGAGAGATTTACGAACATTTTAGGTCCGTGTGGTAATAAATTACGTATTAAATTGGATTCCATAGTTATGTATAGAATTTACAAATAGGACAAACATAGTTATGTACAAAATTGAAATAAGTACTAAAATTTAATTTAATTGAAAATTGGTTTCAAAAAGGGCTTTGATTTTGACCTCCACATCTCGGAACCGTCATTAAATAGCGCAGTCGAATAGCAAACTCAAAGTGAAATACTTGAGTCCAGAGAACATTTAAGCGTCACTGGAAGCGGTCGTGAGTAGGAACGAACGGAAAACGATACGGCTGAAGTCCCAGGATCTGCCACCGAGATCAAAGCAACGCCGCCGTCCGCGTAAGCCGCTTACCCACCAGTTGCCAAATAGATTGCCGCACAGGCGCCTGGCGGACCTAAATCTGGCCATCACCTACATTTACCCGCAGGCCCCATATACGCGCCAATACCTACGTCCCTACTTATTTCAAACAAAAACTGATATACTGAGACATCTGTCGGACTAAGCACGTTCGAGGTAGACGATACTAGGGAAGTATAAACCACGATATGAAACCCAGAGAAGTACCTAGAGTAGTGGTAAACGTTGTGTGGTTCGAGTTGGTAGTTCAAACTACTTTAATTGCGATAGAAAGGTGCATTTTTTGCATGTTAGCTATATAACAATGATGAGCGTTCCATCTTTTAAAATTGAAGACACATTTGTGATTTTATTTCGCTCATACCTTACTTATTGTTATATTTCTCACATTCATATTATTGGGCCATATATTATTACCGTGTGGGGCCGGTACTTAAAAGAATTACCCCACTGCATCTCTTCCCATGAGTGTCTTAAAAGGCGACTAAGGGATAAGGACAAGATGCAGTTCTAAAGTGCGACAGGCTCGCCACCTATCACCTTGGCACGGTACTTCTACCAAGTCATGCAGTAAGTGGGTCTTCGTGCCTTACATGCTGTTTGATATCTTGTCCGAATACATTGCGAAATATGGTGGTCGGTGTTGTGCTGTAATTTACCGGAGTTCTTGCAGCACAATACCGATTGCTCTGCTTACCCCGATTGTCGGGATTCAGCGTGAGTGATATGTATGTATGTATGTATATTAATTCGGTTCGCTCGATAGATAGAATTAAATGTTTTCTGAAGAGATACAAAGTAATGTACAACATGGAGAAATGCAGAATCGGAAGTTACAGAATGGTCGGTCTATTATACATACACAATTAAAATTTCAGTCTGAAGAAGTGCATAATGTGTAGACCAATTTATCGATCAAAAAAAGGAAACATTTTAACGTGTAGATACATTTCAATTAACTCGCAAAAAGTCTGACTTAAATAAATAAGCGGATTAATTAGGAATACAGATCTAGGTATCCATAAAATCTAATCCAACTCACACGTTCCAACGATTAGGAAATCTAATCTAATACGAATATCTAAATAGAGCCAGGCGCCTACACGCAGAAACTTGTGAAGTCTAAACCGTACTTCGAACATTTAACCGCACACTCTAGCCCGGAGTTACTATACCTAAACTGCGTAGCTGGTGCGGTTAAGATTGTCAGTACACATTTTGGAGAAGATTTATCAAAGTTTCTCTATTCGCGAGGAGCTGTGAATTCGTTACGTTGAAATCGAATCAACAATTGTGCGGCCGCGAGCGATCCACAATCCACAACATCCCCAGCTAACACACAACTAGCTCTATCTTTCTCTCTACCTTTCTCTCTCTCTCACTCTTCCCGTATAAATATGGAACAATTCGAACATCTCCTCCAAGACAAAACTAAATGAACAATCCGAGAATGCGAATGAGGAAGAATTTATACGAAATAAGTTCCGGGATTTCGTCTAAGGAGTATTTTTGGGGCTTCTGCAAGGGGTTCGTATAGATTACCTTCTTCAGGCGTTCGTCGTCAATAGCTAGCTCCATACCCAAGGACGAAGTCGACTCTGACGTATGTTCGTTTTATAGGTATGGGTAATATTTCTTCTTTGTCTTTTCTGCTTTTGCAGACATGTTATTCGCCCCTATGCTGGGTACAGGCCTCTCCCATTTACATGATATGAGAGGATTTTAGTCATACACGTCCACGGTGACCAACTGACTTGGAAGTGGGTTTCCTAAAGATGTTTTCATTCACCCGAGTGTCAGCGGCCATTTAGCACAAATTCTAAAGTTATAATATATTGTGCTCCCAGTGGGGATCGACTTTTCCACATCTCCTTCATATTTTCCATCCCGCGTGTGTTCACATTCCCCAGATACAAATACGTTCACTTGTTCCATCCTCTGATCACCAAACATTGCATTTAAAATTTAGTATGAAAGCTGTCGTTAATTTTTCGAATTTTCAAAAACAAAAAATGGTTTTAAACTCTTCAATATTAATTTTCAACAAAGCTCAGCGGTTCAGGCGCAAAGTCCGTGGACATATCCTTATCGAATTACGAGTACTTATCGAAATATTTGACGTTCATTATACTTTCTTTCTCCTCTGTTTTAAATTAAGAAAATTAAATATACACTTTATGTACACAAGACGGCGGAACTAATGCGTAATAATAATAACATAATTCCAACCAAATAGCTACTTATTCTTTGGCATCTTACACTTCCCTTCAACCTATAAATAGAAGTAAAAAGACATATTCAATTTCAGACAAAAAGTATTCGCTCACCTCATGCGGTCGATGTGCCGCAAGATCTCGACGCTTTGTCTTACCTGAAAAAAAAAAGAAGAAAGCGTTATACATACATCTTCGAGAATTACACAAAGCCTCGGAACTTATCCCTGCTGCGGAGGTGAGGCGGGGTGTAAGTGAGGCATTACCCCGGCTCGTCGCGCAGTAGCCTCGCGCCTCGCGTCCAATTATTATCTGCTTGCGATAAAAGTTAGAGTCGTTTACAAGTTCCTCTTCAGTGCTGGGAGAAGAAATGGCCGCGCCATATGTAGGACACCTAGGATACTGGCCCGTTCGACCATAATAATTCTTTTCGAAACTCGACCGCGCGAACGACCAAGTTTTAGCAAGTCGCAACTCACTCCAACTCGATATGGCGAGAGCGAGCGAACTTTGACTTATACGAAAACAAACAGGAGCTCGCCGCAACGCGTCGGACTCGCCGGACGAGTGCGCATATTCTGAGAACTCCCATCACTTATTACAGGAATCCGAAGTGCTGGGGTAGCGCTGAAAATACTCTCTCCTCGAACCATAGTTCGCGCAAGACGAGCATGTGCCCAATTCCAAGAATTTAGGGGTTAAACAACTTGGCGTTTTAAGCCGCCGTAGGCAGTCATTTTGTCAAAATCGTCCAATTTTTTATCGCAAAATAAGAAGTATCCAGAAACACTTGAAGCATAAAATAAATACAGTGAATATAGAAGGTTCCATTATAAACTTTTTATCGGGCAGAATTGTTGAAAGTCTTTTAGAAACGCAGAAAAAAATAGCAAAAATAGCTTTAGAAAAAAACTTTCATTCGCAAGATCTCAGAATTTTGAGGGATTTTTATTTTTTGCAGTCATTTGAAAGATATAACTGGAAAAAAAGTAACAAAACGCGCGACCGCCGTGCACGATAGCCTTGTTTTTATTGGTCAGTGAGCGCGACATGGTGGCATTTGGTGGCTAGGTGCCTACGGGTCCTTAACTGTAGAATCAGTAGAAGAACCCCCGCAAAAAAAATGTTGAGCGTCGCACGCGAGAAGTGTAGCTGTTCGTCCACACACACACACAGGTGAACTGTATTCAAAGTATATATTGCTCGAGTTATTTAATTCAATTTCGATTCTTCGAAGCGAGCCCACGCTTGTTACTAGTTACCACCGGGGCCGGTACCACCGCACTAAATGTAGGACGGTTGAATCGGCTTGACGGTTGAAACGGTTGAAATGTAAATAGTACGTGTATTCCGTCTAGTTCAATGTAGCCGGACTGAAAAAAGGAAGTAACCTGTCATGGGACCATTACTCCGTAAGAATTTAGGTGACTTAGGCTCGCATCACGGTTCACGATGTGTAACATAAGAAGTGAGAGCCAACCATGATGGGATTATAACACGAAAAAATGGTAACAATGACGATCTATGTACGTTTACTCGCCAGCGCTGCCGAGCGCACAAAGTAAGTAAAAGAACTTAGATTCAATAGTAACTAGATCCAATTGAGTATTCAGAAAGCTATGTGGTGCATAAATTACAGGATAAGGGGAATTGATAGGGGCGAACGGTGCAGCTCACGTGCGATCAATTGCGCGCCTCAAGCGGCTTCCGGGTATCTAAAGACCTTATGTCCGGCCTGTCAGATGTTCTACACGAGGGGCTCTCCATCCCGCCGAATCGCTGCTGCCACCGCCGCCGCCTCACGCAGGAACGTGATCGGCCCCCTTAAGCAAGCACTTCATTATGTTCCTCTCTTCTCCGCTTCCCTCTGAAGCTGACTCACCCAGTTCATGTGTTTGTAAACAGGAAGAGGAATCGAACTACACAGACAGCAAACTGAACACATTACCTGCGAAAAAGTTTCAAAGGTCCGCTAAAAATGATATCAAAGGACTTCTTCGCCCACCCGTGTATAAGAACCTTCTAACTGCACTACTATATAGGATTTGCCCAAGTTAAATCGGGAAACGAGCACATATTGATGATATTACTTCAGCTCAATTCTCTGTTAACGTAACCCGACGATGATGCATAGTCGAAAACTTTTTCGGAAACTTATCTAAATTTCGGCAGAACATAGATTCACAGTTCTGAACTTTATCACGTATGGAGGGACAGACGTGCGTTGGACAGACAAGATTTTTAGTAATTTGTACACTAGGTATAAATATAGATTTAATTGCTATTCTATAAAAAAATATTTATTAAGTTTAGTTTATTTTAGTTCATTTTAAATATTCATACTTCATATATTTATTACATACAAACATTATGGACTCTTCAAATTCGCCCATTAAAAATAAATGAGACGAAATAAAATTTCTGTGGTAATTTTTATAATATACAACAGGACAAGTGAGTTGCTAAGGCTACAAAAGGCAAACGCAGCATTCGGTATATTCAGTACAAATGTAAAAGTTGAATGATCTGTATATAGCCTTGGGGAAAAATAGACTATGTTAGTCGGAGCCGAGGCGAGGCGTGAAGTATTGGTGCGGCGGAGATGCCAAGCCGCTGTCCAACGATATTTACTGCGAGCGTCTCCACTCAATATGATAAGTGTTGTGTTGTGTGCGATGAACGATATTTGCCAACATTTGAGGCTTTTATTTTGGATCTCAGACCTTTTCTACTAATCTTTGTAAATTAACAAAAACATTACACGTGAATTTCTTAATTCATGGGGAACAATGATGCGTTCCTTTGAAGTTTACAAAAGTTTAGACTTTATAAGTAGAGGTATACCGAACTCAATTCAGCTGAAATAAGCAAAGTTAGTTTTTCAAACTACGACATAGGCCCGAATAGTATATTACATATCTATGTAGACAGCCTAACAAGATTTCCCTGAATAGGCAAATTATACATTCTCACTAAGTCGAGCGCTAACTCAACTATAAAGGCTGAAGCGTCATGAATAAATTTCATTACAAACTTATAAAATTAACGAAGAGGGAAACTTGGTAAAAGTTACTTAATATCTTCGTACGTTAAGCGGTTTAGATCTAATGTTTCGGCGCCTAACGGAGTCGAAATCCGGACAAAACTAGTTTCGGCGCATAACAATAACCGTTAAGCTCTACTGAAACCTGAAGTCCACCGGATCTTCACGCAAGTGTGTCGGCGGGCGGGCGAGACAACACCGGGCCGCGCCGCCGCCGCCCGCCCAGTTACGTGCGGTCCCGATCCACCCCCGCGGCGAAACGAACGTGGCTTGCTTTTTGACTGAAGTTTCTTCCAACGCGGCGGCGCTTACACCCTTGGCATTCAGAGAAACTTTATTATGCTTCTGCTCAGCCGTTGTACCCCACCTCACCACTCGCCAAGCCTTATGCAAATGTATACTTTGAAGCGGATGACTTTACGGTTCAAAATTTTCTACATCGCACAATCATTTAATGCCACTTCGGAACGGAGTCGACTCTTCGCTCCGACGCCGCAGCAAGTGAAAGAAGCCTGCGCCCGAGAAATTCGCCGATACGAATTTAACAAAAGTTTCGGTCCGAATTGCGAATACTTGTAGAAATTTTAACAGAGAAAGAGTTGAAATCTCTAAACGAGGATAATCACAACCGAAAAGAACCGAGAAAAGGCCATCACTACAAAACATTCCAAGTCTGAACAGCGCTTTGGAGAACTTATAAAAGTTTCAGGGTTCCAGTTCTATCGTTTTCCAATATTTTAGGGAAAAAAACATCGCACATTTATAAGCATAGCGCGGGCATGAGCGAGTGACGAGTTGGCGCGAAAAATTAGGCTTAAAACACGAAATGACATTGTGAATGGCGAAAGAGATTTGCAATGTCCTACCGTTCGAACGGGGTCGTGTCTATAACAGAAAATGTCATGATTTTAGAATATGCGAGTTAGTTCGAGCGGGTGTAGCGCCGACAAGGGAAATATCCAAGGGATAATCTAATAGTGATCTCGCGAAGAGAGAGAGAGACAGGCGGAAAAAATAGGTACGAAGGAGGAATCTGGGACAGCTATAATCCTCAGGAAGCGGGTGCAGTTGCATTTTGTTGAGCGTCTATTCTCAGTGAACCGCCACCCCCACACCGCCCCACCCGGGGGCGGCGCCCGCCCTAGAGACTTCATCCACGACGACGTTACTTGCTTAATGAGCCACACTGAACGAGATATTCGGAATTGAATTCGAAACTGTTCGACTCTTAACGTCGCCCAGTGAGATTTTTTATTTGGCCGAGCTGACTGGTTTTTAAAAACTTCATCTTTTTAACAGGTTTATAGGGTACCGTGCCCAAAGGGTGCCAATGGAACCTTACATTACTAAACGCTGTCTGTCCGTCTGCCTGTTTGTTACAGGGCTGTATTTGTTGAACCGTAATACTCGTAGGAAGACACTTGAAATGCACAGAGTGAGTTTTATTATGGCTGATGCAACAACAAATACTAAAAATAAAATGAAGTTAAGAAGTAAAAGGAGTCCCTATACATGAAGCCTTGTTTTCGGCGTTTTTGCTCCATGTTTACAATGGGAATATAACAATTTGAAAACTTGCGGCTCTTCTCGCGGCGACTTTATCGAATTGTTCCGACGTTTCGAACAGAGCGGTCCGGTCATGGTAACGGAGACGTCCGCTAGCTACGAGCTTAGCAAATATACTAAAATGTACGTATTCAAAATGTTGTTCAGCGACCGCGGTAATTTAAAAAGTATTAAATGAGAATAATAATAAGTTATACAATACTTTTCAAACGGACGTCTCAGTGACCATGAACAGGACGCTCTGTTCGAAACGTCGGAACAATCCGATAAATTCGCCGCAGTTTTCAAAATGTTGTAATAATTAGTAATGATTACCTATCAAAAGAATCGGAGGAATGAGGACAACAAATAAAGTAAAACCGTCACGCCGGAACGTGTTTACTTTCCTCCGATTTGTCTGATAAATAATCAATAAGCGACTTGCACGCTTAGCAAGAAAAATACCAAGAAAAAACAATTTGAAATTATCTTAATAATCTTCATCATTTCATTATTTTCAGCGTTTTGCCGTCCACTGCTGGACATACACCTCTACAATTTTCTTCCAGCCTTCCCGGCACTCGGCAACACGAATCCATTGTTTGCCCACAACGTACCGGATGTCGTTCTTCCACCTGGCGGGTGGTCTTCCCACACTTCGCTTTCCTGTCCAAGGACGCCAGTGTACGACGCGTGAGCTCCAACGGCCCTCATCCCTGCGCCTCAAGTGTCCAGACCACTGCCATTAGAGCTTTGCCACCCGGTGTAGAATATCTACAACTTTGCTGCGTCGGCGAATTTCTTCGTTTCGCACCTTCTCTCGTAGCGATATTCTCAGCATGGCTTTCTCCATGGCTCGCTGAACGACATGGAGCTTTTGGGTCATGGGCTTCGGGCAAACGTCTACTTTTCACATAGTGTGTGTATTACTATAGCCGTTATCACAACAAAATAATACCTCTCTTATATTTTGTACGGATCCCTTCGTTTGTGAGTCCAACTCGCACTTGACCGATTTCTTATTACTGATTTAATATTTATGCAAAGAATTTATCAATTATTCAGTATCAAAGTTACTGAAGCAGTGACAGACGAACATCTGTGTGAAATAACGACTTTACATGGATAAATTAGATTAAGTAAGTTATATGAAAGCAAAAATTCACGACCCGTACAAAAAGAAAAGGTTTCCTTCTCTCGAAGAAGGCCTGTAACTTCAATAAGACCCGAAAGATATTTCTTGCGTCGGAAAGTATATAAAAGTCCGATGCCTTTTATTTGATGTTATTAGAATCACGAAAATATTGTTATTTTAACAAAGTTATATTCTACAGTCAGAGCTGCTGCGGTGGACCACCACCTCACCAGCTCAAGTCAGAAATGTGAAGTTTTACGTGGGTACTTTCCTAACAAAGAAACATAAAATCGGAGGAGTAAAGGCAGGGCAATTTACTTTGCATACTTTCAAAGTAATATTATGACTGTGGCTGTGGATGGAACTAAACTGTAAAATAGTCAGCTTAAAATAATATAGTTTCAGTGAAAATATGTTTACATGCGAAATACCCAGTTTAAGAAAAGGCTTCTTTGTTTTGGTTGTCAAGTTGTCCAATTAAGTCTTTTATGTGTATTCATTGCAGTCATTTTATTCGCGCCACTGCTAGGTGAAGGCCGCTCTCATCTACATGACATGAGATTACTTAGTCATACACTTCCACGGTGACCAACCGGCTTGGAAGTGGGTTTCCACACGGTGTTTTCCTTCACCGGAGTGTCAGCGGCCATTTAGCACAAATTCTAAAGTTGTAAATATTATTTATGGCGGCGATTTTATCGGATTGTTCCGACGTTTCGAACAGAGCGTCCTCGTCGCCGTCAGTACGTTTGCTGAGCTCGTAGCTAGCAGAAGTCTCCGTGGCCATGAACAAGGCGCTCTGTTCGAAACGTCGGAACAATTCGATAAAGTCGACGCGAGAAGAGCCGGAAGTTTTCAAAATGTTGTAATAAATATTATGCTCCCAGTAGGGATCAAACCAGCACCTCCAGCTTGATAGGCGTGCTCTTGCCCGCTCGGCTAATCTGGCACTATATGCATATTTGTGATAAATTATTCTAAAGACATATCCTACGGAAATACGTAGTCCTAATATTAACTTTAATGTGCTGCTGTGCGACCGTGTAGTTAACCTTTACCATTGACATTTGTATCTACTGGAAGCGCCCTAACAAACATCTGGCCGCATTCTCTCCTAGGAGGCGTCGCGTCCTACCGCAAATATACAAATCTACGAGCACCTACGCAATAAGCGCCCCTTTTAACTTTAATAATCGTGATATATCGCGTTATCCTATTAAACCTTATTAAGCGAGGCACATTAACGCGATAACAGCGAGCGAGCTCTGTCGCCAACCCACCTAACTTAACCCTGTATCAATCCCACCGTAGAAACTTTCTACAGTACAGATTTTTTATTGCAGTAGCTTTTATGTGAAAATAATGTAAAACTACAAAATCGCATAAGGACCAGAGCTACGGGTGCACATCGTTTTAATTCAAAGTGAATGCCATGCTTCGTAAATAATGATTACCTAGTAATATGAATTTCCAGGACTGTTGCTGCTTTCGACTGAGGCTAGCGCGGTCCGCAATTCCACGAGTGGCGTTGTCGCCCCGAGCCCCGACTGGGCGTAATAATAAACACGGTCCCGAGGCCCAGGGGACTCGCCGGAATATTTCGAGGGCGATTGTCGCAGGATTTTAAAGGTTGCCGAATGAGAGACCGGGAATAAATCCGTGGAGTAATGGCGCGAGGCGTCGTCACCTGCGCGCCGCACCGCGCCTCCGCGCCGCCCCGCCCGTACCGCCGCTGCTGCTTGCTAATTTGTTTAGCTGCGCATAAATTACTCTGGAGACTGCGGCGGCCTAGAGAAGTGAAAATTGTGCGCAAATTATAAAGTCGGCCCCGGCCACGATTACAAAGCAACTAAAACAAACGATTTTTGCATATTACTTACTATTTCTAGGTACCGTGTGGGACCGGTACTTAAAAGAATGACCCCACTGCATCTCTTCCCATGCATGTCGTAAAAGGCTGCTAAGGGATAATGGCAAGATGCCGTGCTAAAGGGCGACAGGCTCGCCACCTCTCACCTTAGCACGGTACTTCTACCGATGCATGCAGTAGGTTGGTCTACGTGCGTGCCTTACATGCTGCTTGATATCTTGTCTGAAAAGTTGCGAAATATGGTGGTCGGTGTTGTGCTGTAACTTACCGGAGTTCTTGCAGTACAACACCGATTGCTCTGCTTACCCCGATTGTCGGGATTCAGCGAGAGTGATATGTATGTATGTATGTAAAATTATGAAACGAATTATTGTAATTCAAATTATTTACTCCACAAGTGGTTATTCAGAATGATTTGGACCTATAATTTTAATAATCTTTCTTCTTCTTTCTTTCTTTTGGCAGCCCATTTTATTCGCCCCACTGATAAGAGCATTTCTGCAGCACATGATATAAGAGCATTTTTAGTCATACACTTCCACGGTGACCAACCGATTTGGAAGTGGGTTCCCTCACGATGTTTTCCTTCACCGGAGTGTCAGCGGCCATTTATCACAAATCCCAAAGTTATAATATTGTGCTCCCAGTGGGTATCGAACCCGCACCTGACTCTTGATATCAAATATAAAATTTTAAAAACATTAAATTTTAAACAGTTCAAAGGAGATTACAATTATAACTAAAATTAAATTATAAATTAATTAAAATAAAACAAAATCTAAATCCCATCAAAAAAAGAAAAGAAGTCGTCCATAGAGACCGCATTGTCCCTAGGACGGACGCAGCATTCTCCCTCTGAATAGCGATAGAAAAGCTGTCGGAAAAATGCTGCCACTCTCCGGTCGCCAGAACATTATATTATTTACCATTTTTGTCGGCGAACCTCCAAGCAAATGTTAAATATTAGTATTGGTTTTAGTTGAATATTAAATAAGTAGGAATAAAAAAATTATTGATATTTCAAGTGTGACACACCACGGTTTTGAAAACATTCGCATACGGTTCCTTCGCCCATGCAGTTTTCGTAGATCTATGTGGCATACAGATTTCAATATGCGCTCGTTTGCCCGCGATACCAAACAACCTAGGTCGACTGAAAGTAGTTTCGTGTGACAATAGTCTATATTTTTTCCGAAAATTATAATTCTATGCTTTTATTCTGTTCATAAATACATAACAACAAGGCTTCTCCCCGGAGGGTTAGACAGAAAATATTGAGCACCATTTGACACAATCCTGACATGCCTACTTTGCTTCATCCACCGTTATCATCGCTTTAAGCATGCACTTAAGTTAAGGGTGCTGCAAACTAGCACCTTCCGTTATTTGCTAATCTGTCTGCGTTTTGTGTTGTTATGTTTACTGTTAAAGCATAAGTCGTTATTTAAAATATTTTTTAATTCAGATTCAGATAGGTATGATTTATTTTTCCTATAATGTTTTTACAGATGCGGTCCTCCTTGCTTTGTGGAGCGCGCACGGGTGTGTCAGCTAACTAAACAAACGTGCCTTTAGACCCGGAGGTTTTGAGGGTGCGCCAGTGTTGCGTTTTCGTGTATATTTTTTTCTGTAAACAGTATTTTTGTTTTTCACAACCTGGGCCCATCTGAAAATACTGTGCTACAGATTGCCTCGTGCATATGTAGCACATGCTGAAATGGGTCAATTTTTTCATCAATGTTGTGTTGTAGGTATGTATTGAATTTTGTTTTTTGTAATATACTTCAGAACTATTCTAATTTTTTATGACAATAAATGTTATTTACTTTCTTTCTTTCTCTTAGAATTACTAGTAGAAGCGGACCACTAAAGGACAAGGTTGTAAACAGACGAGTCGCTGGTCGCTAATCCTCCGCGGGGATTCCTTACAAACCTGTGATAAGGGTTCCCACCCGTGTAACTCCTGTCTCTGCCGCGTGGCGCCACCAGTGCTGCGCCATGCCCGTGTACAGTTATGTATTTCTTCAACACACGCAGAACTGTTCCCATAAAACATTTTACAATTTTTTAATACCAATACATCGGCATCCCCACTGATGATACTATTTAACCCTTAATAATAAATCTACCATGCGTGATCACATGTGAACAGTATAGTGTACCAATTGATTTAAGGTTATGAATAAATCCTTTCACATTACATATATCAATGGCTTATTTCCAGCAGGGAAAGGAACAAAATGGTTAGACAAGTGAAGAAAGAAAATATATATCTCAACACTCTGTTTCCGCCCAAGTAACCAGACGTGCTGAATAAAGATTGAGTAAGAGCATAAGCTGAATACTAAGATGAATAACGTTTGAGTACCGTCTATTCAACTGTTATTCAAGCAAAAAGGCCCCCAATTTTGAATGCTTAACGCTTAATAACATCTGAGTAAGAGCTTAATAACGTATTTAGCTTAATAACTTTTGAATAGCAGCTCGCATTGATTTTATTAAGCTTTTATAACTCACTTATTCATCTAGGTCGAATTGGTTAGTATATTCAGGATGTATTAAGCATTTAATTTATTGTTTACATTTTTGCAAACAATATTCACACAAATTGTGAAAAGAAGATGGATTATTATTAATAATGTCCATAATTATTTGACAGTGTGAACATACCACTTGATTGTCCATGGATAAGTAATTTTAATTTACAATGTAGAGGTCCGCTACATGTTAATTGTTAGTGCGCAAGT
>WYDE02012566.1:0-13047 GCA_009867175.2 Adela reaumurella | reverse complement strand
CTTTATCATTATCATTGCTTAAGTATATCAAAACAAAAAAATAACAGGTACGTAGACTAGATACTCCTTATTACAACTGTAAAAAAATTATAAAAATCGGACGACATTTAGGGGTTGGGAAAACGTAAATCCCGAAAGACGAAATTTATATGGAGAAAATCAACCTCTGTCTCGTCTTAAATCCATTTCTCACAATCCTTTCTACTAAGTCGCAGTACTTGTTTACTGTGTAGTTGTCGCCCTAGATAGGGCATGTTATGTTATATAATACTATATCGGTTTTCATACTATAACGTAAGTAGAAGCACGTCACATGTGGAGTGGAGAAAATCAACCTCTGTCTCGTCTTAAGAGTGAAAGCCATTATAGTGTTCGTGGACTACGCCTAACAGTTACTGCGAGTACAGGTGACCCGCTCGAGGGTGTATTTCATGTGGTTACGCACTACAAAGTTGCCCGATAATTACTATCGCATTTACCCATCACTGCAAAATACATGTCAAACTGACAGACGTCAAGAACGCATTCTGTCGGCGGCCGATGTACAGGTTAATCATCTTATTTTTTAGTTAATTTTTTTTCAGCCTATAAAATAAAATGTTAATGTTCATCTTCCGTATTGAGAATCCTACAGAAAGTAGGTTATACGTAAAGGTTTCACCTCAACCTTTTAATAACATAACCCACGCAGAGACTCATAAAAAGCTACTTTGTGAAATTTTGTATCCGTCTATCATACATTCACGAGCGCACATCCGGTATCCATTTGGTTTTAACGAGCGTAGGTTTACAACCCCTGATTGTCCTTACACCCGTGGACATTTTGCTTACGCAAAAGGTTACCAATTCCACCAACAAATGTATGATAAATTCAATGGTCAGAAAATAAAATTTAAATTAAGAGGACTACTGCTAAACTTCATAACCTTCCCCAATGAAAATTGTAGTATTCACAAGTATTCAAATAACTTTTTATTTGTTGCCGTTGTGCTGAAATTGTTATTGAACAAGCCCGCGGACTATTATCCGTATGCTTGCGCAAAGCATTTTTCAGAAAAACTACAACAGTTAAAAAGTAATTTGAAAACTAAGATGTAGGGAGGGGGTAGTTTTTTCTCAATAATCGCAGTCGCCTTAAAAGTTGCAATATTCGGATACATATATTATGAGAAATCAAAAAAATAAAAAAATGGTTAAAAATAAATTTTTGAGACTTTTTTTATTTTTTCTTATATTGTACTCCTTCTTTAAATAAGCACAAGTAAGACTTTGGAATTTGGCCATACAAAGTTTTAAGGCCACTTAAATTTCATTCGAATTTCCGAAATATGCTCAAATTCAACTGGTCTAAACCTTTGTATGGCTTCATACATTCCATTGTCTTACTTTTACTTATGGTTATTGAACGATGTAGTAGAACATAAATTTTTTTTTTAAATTAGTTCTAAAATAAATTTTTGAACAATTAATTTTTTACTTTTGACTTGTTACATTATGTGGTTTCGGCCATTTCCGACTTTTAAGATAATTTTTTTTCTGACCACTAGAATTTATTAAACAAAAATTTCATAGTTGGAAACAGTAAACTTTTGCGTAAGTAAAATCTCCACAGGCGTAAGGACTATGAAGCATTGAGGCGGTGTGGACCGCTGCTTCACATCCTCAGCCTGAGTCACCACAGCCTCGGCTCTCGCGCGACTCCTGTGAGGCGGACCGATTACAATGTGCGGCCAGACCCGTATTCACTGGGCCGTTTTCCGATGTTCTCTGACCCTCTAGCTACATACTCCAAAAAAAAATGAAAACATCGCATCCCTGGCATCACTAATAATGATTATATTCGATTTTGAAAGATTTCGTGAAAAATAGCTTCATTCGAAACGTCAATTTCCATAATCAATTTTTAAATCTTACGTATTTCGACTAGGCGCAGACAATCCTTAGTTTTCAAAATGCATTATGAGTATTTACAGCGGTAATATAAAAAATATTATTATACTATACAAAATTGAAAAAAAAGATCTCAGACGCTGCCGCAGAAACTTCTCGTAACATTTTGTATAATCCACTGCAGCACTCGCGTTCACAAATTTGAAAATGGAAAGACCACCCGTCAAGTGGAATGGCGTTATTTAAATGTCATGGGAAGACCTGATGTTTTCTCTGAAATCCCGTATAATTGAAAAGGCGTAGAAGTATATGTAGTGAAGAAGTGTAAATATTTGTTACCCAACAGACCAAATACTTTCTTCGGCTTCCTATTAATTGAAGTCTCTTTCACACAAAACAAAAAAAGTACCTTTGTGTTCAATTACAAACCAATCTAAGTAAACTGCTTGTATCTACTTAATTAATTAATCTAATGAATACTTAATAAAATTCCTGAATTATACCTACTCATTCACTTACTGATAGACACTGACAGCCTAAACCAGTGTGTCTAGAAGCATGAAATTTTACGAAGGCAAGAAATGATCTTATAAAAACGTAGGTGGGCACTAAGGAAGGATTTTTTTAAATATTTACCTCACGTGTAACAATGGCCAAAAGAAAGTACCGAAAAAAGATTTTAACACGCTATGGTTTCCTATCTAATACCCTTCTAAGGGGGCCTGGGCCGGGCGGCGGCGGGAAGTAGTGCAAGGAGCTTCTGGGACAGCGGGCTGAGCGGGGTGTGGCGGGAAGGAGTGTTTTACCACGGGTGAAGGTACGGGCAAAAAGCTAGCCACTCAAAAAAAAGGTTACCTTAACACGCGCTTGCCCACACGCCATCAAGCGCTCGCACAGAGACAGGAATCCAATTAGTACTCCTTGATATTGACTCACCTTGGCGCCCTTGTAACCCACACACCTGCAGACAAAGCGACTTCCACCTAGGCCACGCGACGCTTTGACATATTCCGCCTTGTCGAAGCGAAACCTAGCGTTCGCCCGATCGAACCCTCATTGTTAGACTTGTCTTCTGCATTCGACAGGTATTCTCCATAGGATCGTTTTCAATGTGGCTTTCGTGTTTTAGATTTTGAGAAATAACGGCTATTGCCCTCACAATTCAGCTAATGCAAATTATATATCTAATTATGCCTAATTACAAGGCAAGTAAGTACAGAGCACCGTCATGGCACCTTAATAAGATGACTTACTCTTAAAGCTCAGTTCGTAGGAACGTGGTATACAATATTTAAAACTTGCATGATGTGTTTTACGTAATCCTAAATTAAAGTATTAACTACTTTAAATATTTAGCAGCAAAGATCCCACTTATTCTAATTTATACTCGTGATGCTGTTGTGTTCTTGAAATAAGCTCTACTTGATGGCTCTATTCGAGCTCCTGCGTACTTTGAACGAGTTTAAAATTCAATCAGTAGTTTTATTGGCTCTAAACTTAGAGGCCTGCGATGGATGAGTTCCGTTCCAGATCAAACGCAATAAAACGTCGTCGATGCGTAGTGGTTGCTCCGCTCCGCCCCAGAGAGCTCCGCAACGCGCCGCGCCGCCTCTGCCGCGCCTGCCGCTGCGGCCGAGGACGACAACTTTAATATGTTCACTGAGCACGAAAGCGCCTCGCGGCTGCGTCCAAAATACTCCCCTTAAACGGTGTCCCCGGGAGACGGTGAGAAGAGGCACGGTGGTGCGGGGCGTGGAGCGGAGCGGAGCGGGTGCGCAGGCAGCCGCGTAAATTAATCAAACGGGACAGGGGACTCCACGCGATGGGATAAGAGGCATGCTCCGAAACTTTGCTCGACTACTTAATGACGGCTTAATGAAAATTGCTCCAACAAAATGGAAATGATGAGAGTTAATAACGAGCCGAGCTAAAAAGTTGCAAACTCTCAACTCGACCCGAGGGGCGGAGTGGACACCATTTTTAACGCGAAATTTCGCACGACATATCGTACATTATGTTGGGGAGCGGAGTCCAGTTTAGAATGTTTTAACAAGTAGCGAGCAGCGCTGGCAATCATCTAGAGTGAAAGTACCTACTCGTACATGCCGTGTGCAATTAATCCTCCTTGTAGATATTACAAGTAATTTGTATTTGTCCTTTAACGATTAAACGCTAAAATTCTACAAAATTTTACGCGATCAAGGTTATACGATAGAAATAACACGCGTTGGCACGGAGCTGTTAAACTTTACACATAATATGTAGGTACGCATACAGAACCGCAATAGTTCCACGTAGGTGCAGTACGGACGAGACCGAAACAGAGACTATATAGTCAGGTAGACGGCTCGTGTCGGCTCTCCCGGAATTCGGAAGGTTGCGCTTTGCCGAATTCAGCCGTCGAGGGCGTGATCTTTGCGGTGCAGAGCATTAGCATGGAGTCGTCGTCCGTCCGGGCCCAGAGTGCGGACTCCGGACGACCGGTGACCGGACGACGCTCGCAGTGCCGAATTAGCTCCAATTAACAGTGTAATCAATTACGGAGCTCTTAGCCTCCCGTCTGTCGGTCTGTCGTCCGGCCACTGCGGCCACACTGCACCACCCACCACCCTGAATCCACCGCTACCACGAGGCCAAGACGGCATGCTATATCATTTTCGTACATGTGTACGACGTGCATCTTGAGTCTTCAAATATTATAAAATACCTGGAACGTATTTACCTACATCTTTAAATTTAAATAATTGAGAAAAAGTCATTTTACTAAAAAATCGCCGCATCGTGTGAAGTACGAATAATTCGGTACCTAGCCAAACATTTAAATTAAAATGAAACCAAATAAAAAATAATAAACTTTTCAGGTAAACGGAACTACCATAATTCCCATACATTTATAGTCGTCCAATACACATAGCGAGTGTTCACAGTGGATTGATCATAAATAATAGACAGCGAATGATCAATGGGCAAAACTACTCACACCGGCCTTGCGGCGCGCCAGCGGCTTTGTAAATATGCCTATACGTTATGCCATTTTAGAATTCATATTCGAGACTCTGTCATCGCTCATAATCGTATTGAAACACTGCCCTCTAGCACCGTACTCTGTGTGAAGTTATAAATACGACGCTTGATGTAGTTGTAATGTTTAGAAAATGATCAGAATATCCAGCTGGATTTTCATGATACCCTTTCTCTTGAACTCTTGAAATTTGTCTTTAAACAACCCACCCTAAGTTAAGTGATTATGGAAAAAATCCAGAGGCCTCACGAAGAATCGCTGCAACCAGAGCATTGGAAATGTTCTAAACAAATAAAGAAAAATAACGAAATAAATTTTGGATTTTATTTATTCCAAATTGTACACAATTTTGTACTCGCCGCAGATGCGTCCAACATCCATTTCAAGCGTCCCGAGCGAGTATGAGAAAAATACATTTTCTGAATCAATTTTTATTTTTCAACTTAGACTTGCAAATCCAAAATATATCTGACATGACCATCCAGGCCACCGAATCTTACGGTAACATTGCGCACGCCTAACCCTTTTTAACCTGTAAAATGACCAAAGAATGGTCGGTAATTCCATGTTTTCTTTTCTTTTCTCAAAAGTATTTCACTTTTTCTAAATTATTGGGCAACTACTTGTTGCCCCATAATTCACGGCTCAAACGCGATGTCACACTCCCAGCTTCAAATTGGGCTTTATGCGTGTCTACTAAAAATAATTTCAAATGATAAAATTGCAATTTAAACTAAAACAGATCTACCTTTTAGTTAATTAACAGAATTTCCGCTGTGATTACTTCTTGCACGTTCCCACATACATATAAGTGGAGTCGTGTACATCAGTTATAGTTTTGCTGCAGGCATTTCCGTAATGATTGCACGCAACATTATTAATCAATCACGCTGCCCAATATTGACCACTCGCGTTCTAATGAACGTGGATGATTGATCGGAACCGCCATAAAATTAATGAGGGACCGCTACCGCTTCCGCCGCCGTCACCCGACCAGCCGTTAGACAAAATCACCTCCTCCCAAAGCCCCCCTCGACTCCCTTCGAGCCCACGACCCCCCGAGTCACCGAAGAAGCCGTCCAATTACAAAATATAAAGTGGATCGATTTTAGGTTGATGTAATATCCCTATCCCGTTTATCCGGAGGGCGAGAGGACCAAGTTTGCTCCCTTTTGTCGTAAGTTTCATTTCGGAAGCCGTTCCGCCGGCTTCTTTATTCTAATAATTAACTTTGGAGTTGGGGTTGTCACTGCGAAGTCTGAGTCACCTGGAAGGGTATAAACACATTACGCGAAGAACATTTAAGCTCAGAAAGAGTATCAAGATGAAGGGGTGCTAACTGCAAAGTTAGAACTCTCTAGCGCTTCCCTCCAGCGTCTAACTAATTTTCCATTTAGATACCTACGATTGCCTTTGTTTATGTTTTAGCATTAACTATTAACCTACTCAGCTCTTCTCAGAGAATAATAAGGTGGAAGTGGAGGCGCGCGACCAATCCTTCGCCAAATTTAGGGCCAGCGAGTAAGCAAAGAAAGAAAGAGCGTGAGGACAGGCAGGAAAAAAGCGTGTAAACATTCTGTCGCAGTAGGCAATCGGTATTGTGTTTTGTGCCCATACCCTCGACCATACCTACATAGGTGATACAAATGTCATGGATTAAATTAAATGAAGTGATTGATGACTATTTGGCATATTTTTAACAACATACAGTGTGACATAAAAGAATAGAAAATACATTTATTTTCTGCTCTTTTGGGCGCTACCATCATCGTTCACACAGCAACACAAATTACAGACTGAAACATTTCACTTTACGTACCGCTAAACCACCGCCATCTTTAAATTTAATATACCAAATCGGAATCGGAATCTACCGGAAGTTGTCATGCTATTGTCAAGATAAGTTTTTCTATGTGCATTCTGGTGATTCCGCGAATCACAAGGATATATTATATGTGCAGCTCAAAAACGACTAATATAGACCGGCCCCTGGGCAGACCGACAGTCGACTGCACATAGAACACAGAGCTTTAGAGAATGTTAGGTATTTCATTTTCTCCGCCATTCATTTTCTAACGAATTTGTGTTCATGAATAGATGTTTCACCCCTCAGTGGAATTTTAGGACTCTGTTAAGTGTATGGGTATTGTGATAATTTTTAATGAATAATTCTTTCCATAAATCAATATAAAATTACAAGTCAACCCCAGATGTTACAGGTTGAACTTCAGAAAAAATCTGTCTTAATCGCGGTTTTCGAAATTAATGACGTCATCGAACAGGTCCAATACATGGAATAGATAAATGTTTGCACTAATATTTTGTATTTTCTAAATTCTGTAACCTTTAACTTTGGTACTCGCGTGTTGTTGCATTACGTTAAGAAATACAAAATATATAGCTTTGGAAAACTTAAAATTGTCAGTTTTTTACAACGATACATTTTTTTTATTTTGTAATTTATTGCAATAGAACAATTACCACTGTCACAAAATTTTTTAATTCAGGGAATAAAAAAAAATGTCATGACAAACGTACATTGCTCCGAAAATCAGCACGTGTAGGGTGATTTTGATCGAGAATGGTCTCCTATGATTCAATAATGTACGATCACAACAATTCATGTGATCCATGGCTTTTGACCTATTTAAATATCCCTGGTTGCCTAAATGTTATACAAGTCACCAAACTGAACACGAACCTCAAAGAATTTTTAGAGTTGTTATAAAAATGATTACCTAACTTTCTTCTTTCTTTTGCAGCCATTTTATTCGCCCCACTGCCGGGTACAGGCCTTTCTCATTTACATGATATGAATAGATTTTAGTCATACACTTCCACGGTGACCAACCGGTTTAGAAGTGGGTTTCCTAACGGTGTTTATAAATATTGTGCTCCGAGTGGGTATCGAACCCGCACCTCCCGCTTGAAAGGCGTGCTCTTGCCCGTGCGGCCAATCTGACACTGTAACGGCCAATTAACTATTAATAAATAACTATTAAACAATTTTTAACATTTTTGATTACTTTCAATGTTTAGCTTCGATCTGTTCGTAAAAACTTTTGAAACAGATCGAAGCTAAATGTTTAACGAAACTGAAAAAGTTTAAAAATTTTTTTTGAACAAAACGTAGTTCACCTGAGACAGTGCACCAGCGATTCCACGCTATAGCAAAGTTGCATACATGCCGCAACATCCCCCGGACACTTGCGCTGCGGTAGAGTCAGTGTCCACTGCTACGGCGCGGCGGACTAACTCCGCTGTGAAATTATCTCAATTTACGTGGCCATTAACGCTCCGTACCGAGAGAGGCGAGGGAGAGATATCCTCCGACCTGTATAAATCTGAATTTAACGACCACCGCTCTAATATTTCCGAACATTGTTTCGTTTCGTGGCACGGCGCGGTACGTGAGCGCTTGTTTACTCCGACCGTTGGCCGGACACGTCCGCACTGCGCCCTGCTGCGACCGCGAAGCACTCGGTACCAACGAGTCGATTATACCAAACTCTAAACAGATCTGTGAACATTGCTTACAGAAATTGCAACCACATATCTGCTCACTTTATTTATATCTATCAAATTTTATTTACCTTAAAAAATAAAAGAAGAGATTTTTTATAACAGTGCCTATAACATGTTGGGCAATTATTAAATCTGTTGCGCCTCTTTCTTTAGCGGCTAAGTGTGTGTGTTAAAATTATATTATTATATGTATATTGGTTATGTTATAATAACAGAAAAGCGGCACCTAAATTAGAAGTATTTTGTATTTCCTTTATATTTTGTAAATTCTGTCCTGCACTATCATACCTCTTGGAATCAAAAATTGTCAATTTCTTTGTGAATAAAAATAATAATTTCCAGGGAAATTGGAAATTCTTTGATTCAAAGTCATATTCTAAAGCAACATTTTGAAAACTGACGTCAGTACGTTTGCGAAGCTTGTAGGTAGCGGACGTCTCCGTGACCATGAACAGGACGCTCTGTTTGGAACGTCGGACAATCCGATGAAGTCGCCGCGAGAAGAGCCGGAAGTTTTCAAAATGTTGTTTAGCGTAATTTAAAAAGTATATTCTAAAGCAGTACAGAATTTTGAAAATGTCAAGTAATTCAAAATACTGTTACCTGGAATGTACATGTTAAGATAAAAAAAATTAATAAAATCTTCCATAGTGTACTCTGCCATTATGACTTATAAGTAGGAGGTAGGAATTTTAATTTTTAAGTAATAGATTTATTTAGACCATTACTAAGCTACCTTTTTATTTTCCTTGTAAACGTTGAATTGCTTACGACCATACTATTCTGGGTGGTCACGACAAATCTGGTAACGATCAGCTAAATGGCTGAATCTAGGTTCGTAGGATAAAGATAAATCCCATGACGTCAAATATGTAGGACTGCCGGGGCGCTAAGTGGTTGCGTTACTTATTTACGGCGCTTGAAATGTTTAAAATGGTCTTAAGTCAGAAATGTTTTTATGCAGCTGAAGATAGTGAATGGATGAAATATACACATCAATGAGTAGATTATTACAAAAAGTAAAAAAAAAAACAAATATCTCATCGCATCATTCTCCTTTACGACTTTAAAAATTGATTGATAAAAGGGATTAAGCGACGTGAAAATCAAAGTAGTTTTACGGGATGACGCATCGAGATATAGTTTTTTTTTTTGTAATAATATACTCATTCATGTGTATATTTCATCCATTCACTCTTTTCAGCTTCTTCAAAACATATCTGACTTATGAACTTTTTATATTTTTCTGGCGCCATAAAAAGTAACGCGACCGCGTAGCGCCGGAATATATAATTGACATCAGGGAACTGCTCTTTTTCCTATAAACCTTGATTCAGCCATTAAGCTGATCGTTACCAGATTTGTCGTGACCTCCTGGTCTATACCCAGAGATGAGGAATGTTATGTTGCTTGTGGGAGGTGTGGGAGGTGGTGCGACGGACGGGTGTGGCGTGGGTGGGGCTTGCAGTGTTTGCGCTTGAGCCGAAGTCATGTGCGTGTAGACAAATTGATTTAAAATGCACAAACCACGTGCCTGTATACACATACGTGTAATGCATAGGTGACGGGCGTGGCACCTGGCGCGCGGCGCGGGTGGTGTGCGTGTGCGCAGAGCAGGGGTCATCTTGTGCTTGTGTTGCAGGGGGCGAGCGGCGGGGACGCGCGTAGGCGGCGGCGGCAGGTAGCTGTGTTGTGCGTGCTCTAGGATGTTGTGAACTCTGTATAGCGCGGCGCCGCGTCGCGTCTAGCGACGCAAACTCACACTCGTACCCTCCACTCAACTTAACGTTGGTCGGTATCACTGCAGTAGAGATATTACTGATGATTGTGAGACAGAGACAAAGAAATCAATTTGCATTTGAATGTTACCACTATTTGCTGCGTGGATGGTATCGTGCGGCTTTGCATCGCTAGCCGCGCTCACCCCGCCCCCGGCCCGGCCTGGCCCGGCCCGGTCCGCCCGGCGCGGGACGGCGACGCGCGCGCCGCTCATAGCCGTCATCGTTATGTCATGAATTATTTTGATCTTACATCCGTAATCACTGTGTTTATGTTGTTTTGTACTCGTTACTGACATGGCGTTCGTGTTAGCGTTGAATGTAACCTAAAATACCTTCGAGATCCACGCACATAACGCGAAGCGTTTGCATTCCAAATTGGGCGGAGAGCGGGAACAGACGCGGACGCCGGCCCGGCGGCGGAGGCGGCGCCCGCGTCGTCCACCCCGCACCGCACCACCCAACCCAATTCGACCCATTCGGCCTCACTCGTGTCTTACAAATATGTGTCGAATTAAATCTCGATCGTGTTATTGACATCATTAACTCATGTGTTTGTGTGTTCACAATAGACTTTTATTTATGTTTGTTTGCGTTCTGAATTTGTTTAACGATGTATGTGCTAGTTTGGTATCGGTAGAGGACGGCGCGTGGCCCGCCGCGCTCCGCGGGGCCGCAGCCGGTCCCGGTTCACACTCTAGGCCTCGCCGACCGCTCTCCGCGTCCCCGCGACCAAGTATCGATCGGGTCGGAGTCAGATCGCGCGCCGCCCCGCACTCGCATTTCGGCTTCTCCATTATTCATAGCTGTCTATTGGAAGTTTCACCCTCAGGAAGTTATGAATTTATAATTGGTGAATGCGGGCCGGCGGCGGCGGCGTCGCGGCGCTGGGCGGGAGCTAGAGTGCGACGCTGCGGCCCCGCGGTGCCGTATGGGCGCGTTCGCCAGGTGGGCGGCGCGCGGGGCGCGGGTGGGACGCGGCGCGCGCGCTTGCTGCGTAAGTAGTTCTCACGCCTCGTCTCGCACGGCGCACGGCGCTCGGCGCGCGGCGCTGCGAACTGCCTCCGCTCTGAACGCTTTTACCTAAAGAAAAACTCCCCCCGTGGGCCCCACGGCTTAAGCGAAGCGCGCCGGGGCAGCTCGCGGCGCGGCATCCTAGAGCATCACGCTAAGTCGCGGCCGCTTACTCTCGCCCTCCCCTCCGAGGTGTCCCCGCCGCCCGGTGGGCTAGCAGCCTCTAATGCATTCGTTTTGTGTGACAGATCGGAAGCTGTTCGTTGGGATGCTCAGCAAACAGCAGACGGAGGAGGATGTCCGCCAACTCTTCGCGCCGTTCGGTAATATAGAAGAATGTTCCATCCTTCGCGGCCCAGACGGCACCAGTAAAGGTAAGGTTCTTCTTAAAATTTCTTTATGGAAAAGAACTTCACACGTCGACCCATAGAGAATTAACCAGTTCTGAAGAGATAATTAAAAAAGAGGTCATTCATTACTATTTTTTATATTTATAATGAATATGTTTAACAGCGACGCGACTCGTTTTGCGTTATATATTTCCGCGACGTGACATGTTCCACCACAACTAGTTCTTGTCAACTGTCAATTATTGTTTCATTCGTAATTTCCTTGTCGTCATTTATTCGTTACTTTTTATGAACACTGTCAATGAAATACTGAAATAAACCTACACCAAATACCGTTCAAATATTCTAGCCATTATAAATGTTTTAAAGTACACATACGTAGGTAGAGAAGTGGAGGGATTAATTAGTGTTACATACCATACACCACGAACCGACGTTTAAAATGTAAATAAATTCGACGAGTAACTCGCTCGCTCGCTCGCTCTTGTCGCTGAAATAGTCCTCGTACAGCGGAGACAAGGTGTGATTAGGTTCTCTGATTCAGCGGCAATTACGCTGCCAGCAGTGTGGCAACACCACAGTAGAGTTCGTCGACTATTTTACACTATAGCTACTTCATTGAAGAACATTTCAAATGTATTAAGTGTTCTCTCGTCAGGAGTACGGAAAAAGCGTACGACCGTGATGCGATCACGGATAACTTATCAGATGTAATATGTACCCACGCCTAGTCTCAACTCTGACGTCAGAAGAACCTTGTCAAATTTAAACTTGTACGTGGCAATCACACATTCTAAAGAATAATTAATTTTGACAAGTTTTATCAGAAGTCAGAAATTAAATTTGTCTAACGTACGTTTTTTTTTGTTTATCAAGAAATTGTATTAGTGACATTTTCGCGGATCTCTTAAGAGAGCACACCCTTATTCATTGACTGTACCTATGTGTCCTCTGACATGAAAATAAATGAATATACACGACTTCTTTCACACTACAAATTCAACATTAAAAAATCAACTATTAATAAATCAAAAATACTCTACTACAGATTCGTATTGTACGTTAATACATAGGTATCATCATGGTATTTTCAGTAAAGTCTGTTACAGTTTTTGGTAAAATCAGCATCCGAGCATTAAACTCGCAAACTTTCGATTAATAAGTGTGTGCTCATTCACTACGCTACTCCGATGTGATTGGTGATAACACTAATAAATTAAGAAACCTGGAAACAATCAGTTCATTAATACGCTGAAAAGCACTACACACATCTTTCACAATAAGCAAATTAATTGATAAAGAACACGTGAGAATTGTTTGCTAAAATAATAATTATGTTGTTACCGTGTGGGGCCGGTACTTAAGAGAATGACCCCACTGCATCTCTTCCAATGCATGTCGTAAAAGGCGACTAAGGGATAAGGACAAGATGCCGTGCTTAAGGGCGACAGGCTCGCCACCTCTCACC